>CATIWR010272018.1:0-12817 GCA_949677035.1 Omphalea diandra
GGCTAAGTTCTTGTGGGCAATTGGATTTGCACATTATCTTGTGGTGTTTGTAACATTGTATCAAAGATTGCCCACAAGCGAAGCGCTGCCTAAGGAACTACATCCTGTTTATTCTATGTTCATTGCTGCCCCATCAGCTGCAAGTATTGCTTGGGAAACTATTTATGGCGAGTTTGATGGATTGTCGAGGACTTGCTACTTCATTGCTTTGTTTCTCTATATTTCCCTGGTTGTACGTATCAAATTCTTCACAGGGTTCAGGTAAGATCAATCCTTCTTGAATTTTCAAAGTGCACACAAATCTTAGATCTTGTTCAGTATTTTTAAAACCAGACTGGCTAGTTGAACTAGTTAATCTGGGACTAGACCAAGAATTAGTTTGGCCAAGTGCAAATCAGTCTTTTTGTTTTTTTTTTTTTTTGAGTGACACCTAAAAAAACCTTCGAATATTAATTTTCAAAATTTATTAACTAATTGACTTATTTTTTTTTTTTACGAACAAACGGATTTTGCGAACATCGCTTTTTCTTGATTGAGATCATGGTTAAATATCTGATTTTGCAGGTTCTCCGTGGCATGGTGGTCTTACACTTTCCCCATGACTACTGCATCGGTGGCGACCATCAAGTATGCAGAACAGGTTCCTGCTGTTCTAAGCAAGGTCCTTGCACTTGCACTTTCTTTTATGTCATCAACAATGGTTTCTGTGCTGTTTGTGTCCACTCTTCTCCATGCCTTTGTATGGCGGACGTTGTTTCCTAACGATCTTGCCATTGCCATAACAAAGAACAGACTCATCAAGGAGAAGAAATCTTATGATATAAGGCGTTGGACAAGGCAAGCTCTTAACAAGCACCGCCAAGCAAACAAGAATTTTGGAGAAAATGGACCAAAGTAAACTGAAGGTGGAATCCTCTCTTATATTGCAGCGTTTGCATCCCCTTTACCTGGTTCATGAATGATATTTTTAAGGCATTACAATGCCAGTTAAAGTACATGGCACCTAGAATGTCTTGTAAATGTAATTGAAGGAATACTGAAAGGACATCTGGAAATTTTACATCATTTCATTTGACACTATAATAATTCTGCATTAGCCCTCTATCACAGAAAAAGTACCAGCTTATCCATATCCCGTGTAGTAGCAATAAATTGCAGACCTACATAAATTTACTTGGTCTTTCTTTCCATTAATTGATATCACAGCATATATAGCTATAAATCATGACTATTTTGAAAATTTTTCATCAAGAGTCTGTCACAACTTACATGTGCTGTTCATGCTACAAAAAACCTGAGGATGGAAAAAGGTTGACAGGCTTAAATGGCTGTACAACACTGGCCCTGCAACTAATTTATTGGGTGATGGCCAGAGACCTACAAATTGCTGGAGACAGAAGTTAGATTTACAGAACTGTATGAGATAAGTTTTCTTCAGAGCTAAACAATTCCTTTTAATTTATGTAGATTGCCATCGATTCTGTATACAACCAAAAGGTTGATATTCTTTTCAACTGTTCTGTAATTTTCAAGTATTCATCCATGAAACTCCTATTTAACAGCAGAAACTCATGTGATGCTGTGTAGAAAACCATTTTACTATCGGACGCCCAGGCTCCTACACCAATTCCAAAGTGAAAATTTACAAAACAGATTGAAACAATAACAACAAAATTTTTGAGTTCCACCAGCATACCTCATGCTCAATTGGTTACTGAATTCACTGAGTTGCTGCTGCTGCTTTTCACCAATAGTTGGTGGCTTTTCTTTTACCAAATGTGTCATCTAAGAAAAAGTCATGAAATTCAATAGGACAAAAACATCATGTAGAGAAGTGAAAAGCTTTCAACCAGCTTCACTAGTAAAATTTAATAGCTAATAGAATAGCATTGAGAATTCCCAAAACATGCCATTGTTTACCTTATGTTCTGTTTGCAAAGGATTCAATCTATTTTCTTTTGAGCCCTTGATATCAACGAAACAATTATGAAAATTAAGCAAAGTGAAAATAGAAGTCAATGATATATCTTGTCTCAACTAAGACTAAGAATTTCGGAGAAACAAGGAGAACCTTTACGGATGTACAGCTTGGACGAGGCAATTGCAACCGAGATCCATTATTTGGCTGGAGCTCCGACGTCAGAGACAGCTTCATTCAACAAGAAGGAAAATATGACAATCTCGAAATATATATCAATGCAAAAGCTAAGCAAAAAGAAAAAAAACAACTCCAGATGAAATAATTTGCTAATTTTGCATTCTGCAAATATTATATTTCAATGGATTTTATTTAGCATAGAAATCAAAATTTTCATTCTACAGGTTACCTTACTGAAAAGTTCTATAGGAAGGTTATGCTGAATCCTCTTCTCCGAGTGGAAATTAAATTCCTGCCGAAATTAAAACACCATATTATATCAGATGATTGTTCAAATCCTTGATATACAAACACAGAAATTGGAAACATGAATTACCACTGGCACTGTTGTTTCCCGCTTGCTGTTTCGAAAAACACCAATATCTCCTTTACTTGTGAATATCTGCAGTTGGAATTGAAGTAAATCCATATTAGAATACTGCAAGCATATATGCATAGGATTGTAACAAATTTCCCAATTACCTTCTTATTCAGAGGGCGAGCTTTGAATACATGTGTTGTACTACATCCATTCAGCTTTTGAGCATCCACAGTAATTGGTCTGAGCAAAAGAAGCGACACAAAGTAAGCTCTTTCTCTTTCTCATAAACTCTTTTCTTTTCCCTTTCATATTTAACAGTCAAAACTTTTGTCCAAATATACAAACATCAACTAATGCAAATTAGCATTTCCATTCTCTCATCTAGAGTGGATATAATAAATGGCAGTCACATTACCTTCTGGATTCTATCTTTCCCATTTCTGCAGCAGAAAATGAACTAGGCATGTCCAACACCTGCAAGCACACACTTTAATTACAGAGAACAATCATCAAGTGAAAGGCGATGACAATAAACAAAAATAATGAATTATACCCACGAGAATAGTCCAAACCATAATTTTTCATAAGTTAACAAAACATGTGCATTTGAGAGTTGAACAGAAGACCAGCCAATGTTCAGGATTTGAACCAATATGAAAGTATTTTCATTAATATTGAAGGAATTTTTAACAACCTTTTCAGAACCATTACACTGAAACGACAAAGATGAAATGGCAGATGTATGTTGCATTGCCCTCTCTGATGTCCTCAGGTGAAACTCCTGAGAAGAAGTGCAACAGGAATATCATATCTGAACTCCAAACAATAGACAAAAGATTTTGGAACTATTTTTCTCTCTTCTTTGTTCCTTTAAACCAGGTATTGGACCCATATTTACAGCTGGATTGAAGACAAAAATATTATACCAGAAATAAACTGGAAACAAGTTCAAGTACTCACGTGAAACTCTGGCAACTTTGGAGTGCTCTTCTTTGGGAGAGGTAATGAAGGAGCCTCAAGAATCTACAATGTAAAAAACAAATATTTTATGAAGTAACATTAGGGAAATCTCTCTATAAAAATTCTGCACTAACATTTTTAGGTACAAACCTTTCTATTCAATGGACGTGCTCTGAATGTTCGTGCATGGACTGTCACAAATTCAACTTCTGTACTATTTTTAGACCTGGGTCATGAAAAAAAAAAAATATATATATATATATATATATATCAGAGATCTGCATGAAATTGGAGAAAATACTGTAGAGATCCTCAGGGTATTAGAGCAGAAGCAACAAACCTAATCCTTCGTGCCCTATGTGCTGTTTCAAGGTCAGGCTCTCTTGGTATGGTAAGCCTGAGCTTGGAATGAGCAGATGCTTTATCAACAGTTCCATCCTGCAAGCCCACATAAAGATATTTGGCATTCCTTTAACAGTTTGTAATGTTATTCTAATATAAGACAATACTCCAAATTCTTTTTAAAGAATTTAAACTAATCCATCAACACAAATAAGGTTTTGTTCTTTTTTAAAAGAAAACATAGTAGCAAGGGTATTATTGCCCACAAGTTACAATCTTTGGAATAACAAGGTTTGGAAGTTTACAATCTGTGTTCGGGATATGATTCTATCATATATGGTTGTTCACAACACAAATTAAACTGGTCTTCTAAATACATTGGTTTACTATTTTAGAGCGGTATGAAAAGAAATTTATTTCAACAAATATGCAATGGAAATCAAATTGAACTTTAAGGAGCAAAATCAAGCATCAAGAATATACCTTTTTAGGTGCCTTGTGAATGAAATCAGTTTGCTGCTTTGCATTGCCAACCTGTTATATAAAGCAGGTTAACCAACATAAAAATCATATTTAAAAACATAAAAAAGAAAAAAATATATAATAAGAACATAAAAGCATTATTTTAGGACCATGGCCTAAGTATTTATCTCAATTTGGTAGACAAGCCAGAATTCAGTGCCATTTGAGAAAATTAACCGCCAGGTAATGTACCAAAGTATAGCAACTCTAATTTAAATCACCTCTTTCAATTTGCTACAGACACATGTATAAACACTAAAATATCATAAGAACAATTTTACTAACATGTATTTACGTAACATTTAATGCTTTGTTAGTGGATGTTACAACTGCATTTAAAAAGAGATTTACTTTGAGGCAATTTAAAATAACATCATTAGCCAGCTACCTGTTAAATCAAGTTCTCAAAAATATGAGCAACCCATATAACAGGAAGATATATAAACATGATCTGTATACCTTACGAGATAGACCTCCCTCTAGCTTCTGCCTCTTTGCAGCTTGACTTTCAACTGCAGAAGAACTGCACAAGCTTTTCTCCTTTTGAATTGGCAGTGACTGAAATCTAGCAAACAGGAAATGTAATATAGATAAGCCAATAATATATTGTACAGTAAGGCCAGACATTCGGCCTTCCATCTATTGCTTTGTAGGACTGAATAATCTTAGTAGCGGAGAAATATACAAATTTATCAGAAAATTTAAAGCACACCTATCAAAAATTTACAGGAAATTAAACCGTTGTACATAAGAAGATTGAAACAAGTAGTTGATTTATAAATAAAAAAACACAGGCTGTGCAATTTCACAATGTAATTGTGCTTCCAATTATATAAGAAAAAATAAGTGCTTCCAATAATCACCTGGAACCAACTTGAGGGAGTTGATTTTGCTTTGCCAACATGCATGCCGTAGGTTTCATCAATGTTGAACTCCTAGGAGGATTTGGCTTTACAGTAGACTTCAACGTTGGTATTGATTTATCAGTTGATGTATGACTGTAATAAGTCAATCCTGTGGGCACAGATGCAATGGAAATACAAACATAAGATATATGGTAAAAGTATGGCAGATGCAAATTGTCAATATCTTACAGTTGGCAGTTTCAGCTGAAATGAATATGATGGACAGGTTAATATAGCACTGAAAAGCTGTCCTACGGATAGTATGTTGGCAAAAAAAGTGCAAAAATTATACTAATAGAACACTCAATGATATGAAACCTGACGAGCATTCAAATTAAAAAACATCATCTTCAGGATCAAGCTATCTTAAAACCTCTAACAACACATGCACCTGTTGCCAATGCTAGTGCTCTATTTGAAAGTTTTTGCAGATTGCTACTTTGAAAGTTGGAGAAGATCCCTTTATAAATTCCTTGGCATTCTGGATTGACAATAAGAAAGCATCAAAAGGCCATAGTTAAGCAACATTCAAGATGAAGGTGCTATGAATATCAACAAATTTCACTTTTAAACCAACACAAAAACCACTTGATATTGATGTTTATCCCGGCAGCAAGCTACATGGGAAGATTCTTACCTCAGGCTTCATGAGTTATATTCATGTCAAACAAGCTTTGACAAGACACAGTAACATCATAATATGTTTTTGAAAATAAGTATAGCTCTTTCCTAAAGAGATCATGTCTTTGAAATCTACCCTCAACATGTTAGAAAAGAAGTGATAGATTTTCCTTATTGCAATATATTGACTTTAGAATCTCATAAATTTTAAAGATCTTACACTGCCATTGTTAGACAGAGACCTTATAGTTCACTCATATTGTAATTCAGTTAAGACCAAAACTCAAATCTTTTTCAGCACTTGTGCCTATGCCAAGTTCGAGATGCTTAACCTCAGAGTAATTTCCCCTTTTACTTTTCCTATCTTCTAAGGTGACAAAATCAATTACTTTCTGAACTTTGATGAAATGATTAATTGAAACTCCAAATGTAAGGAACTCGAAGCTCAGTTCAGCAAGTCAGACCTGTTATGGAACTAAAAATTAGAACATGTCACTTCTAACCAAGCTAACAGTTATATGACTCATATTAGATGCTAGTATCCACAACCTATTACCTTCAACTTTACCTAGTGCAATAAAGCAACTTCGGACACACTATCTCAGCGCCAAGCTTGTGCTAACACCCAAATAAAATTAAGCTCTTATAACTATATTAACCATCCTGAGTCAATCACAAGCTTTACACAGTTTCTTAACACTACAGCGCAATTATCCGCAAACCAGTAATAATTTAATCAACCTCAAAAAAAAAAAAAAAAACCTGAGTGTAACATCAAGATTATTTCTTCGTGATTACCTTTGTTGTCCACCTCTATTTCACGAACTTCTGGGTCCGCATCATCATTGCAATCATCACTGATTAAAGTATCTCTATTTTCCCCATCTTTAGATTTCGGAGAGCTACTAATCTCCTCCCTCAACACCAACTTTGCAACAAAAGCTGGAAAATTAAACCATGATTAAACAATCAAAATCCCTAATTGTTTTTTTTTAAAAACAAAAGAAGAAGAAATCGTATCAAATCAACGGTAAAGGAGACATTTTTTGTGTAACGGAAGCAAAATAACTACAAATTCGTAAAACTGCTGCAAAAATGACTATTAACAAGAAAGGGAGAAAACATGAGGGACTTTGAAAATAGAGAGGGAACTAACGGGAAGGAGGATAGCTTTGCGCCGCCTCGAACCACCGCTCTGCCTCACGCGCCTCCGCTGGAGACTCCTCGCATGTGAAATCGAAGAACATTGCTGCGTCGAACTCGTAATCAAGATCAACTTCTCGAGCCTCGAACACTAGCTCCATTTCCATTTCCATTTCCATTTCGTCTTCCATCTCCGTTTCCATCTTTAATGTAATAAAAGCCCTAAGTATGAACTGCAGGTTTTTTGTTGATATCAAAGAAGAGAAACGGCACTATATAATATCCAAGGAAATAAATTTGGCTATTTTTTTAATTTTATTTATTTATTTATTTTCCAAAATAAAATAAATCAAACAATAATATTAATAATATTGATTTTAGTAGGATTTTAACTAAAAAGGTTTGTAAAAATAAATCAATGAAATTACAAAATTTTTATGCAACTACACAAAATAAAATATATGATTGAATATTTTCAAAGAATGCATTTAAAATATGATGTTATAAGATTTATTTTTGATATATATAATGAAAATATTTTTAAATGAATTTATATATCAATAGAGATAAATTTATTTTTTAATTATTTTAAAAAATACTTTACTTTAATATTGAAATAAATTTTCAATCTTAATTTTTAAAATAATTTTATTAATATTATTATTGTATAATCATTTAATTTTAGGATAATAATAAAATCTTATATTAATTATATCATGTATATTATATAATTCAACACTATAAATCACAAATTTTCACTGTTTCATAAATTTCTTTTATTTAAATTTTGAAATTAAAATTAATTTACATATAAATTTTAATATTTTTGAATTAATTAAAAACTCATTGGGAGTTATTTTCTAAGTAATGCTGAGATCGTCTCGTTTCGTTTTTGGAACGATGGGAAATTTGAACTTATGGAAGGGAAAACAATAAATTAATTAATGCTTGGAAATCGTATACTGAAACTTTGAAGACGATTTTGTCCCTGAGAAGATGAGGAATGGCGGAGATTGAGCATGTATTTGGTGGGAAAGTTGAGTGGGGAGTGGGGGTAAGATAGTCAATTGAAGTGGGTTCTGAGATTTTTTTATTTTGTCTTTGAAGGCAGGGGCAAAGCGTTTATTGGGGTTTGAGATTGGTTATTTGGTGTGGGGAAGAGAGCGCTGTCGATGGAGTCTGAAATTTCGGCGGGTAGGAGAATTGCCCTTGGAATTTTGAAGAAACTACGAGATTGCCACTAACGGTTTTATTCCTTGTCAGGTAAGGGGAGTGGGAAACTGTGGGCCATCTGTTGCAAATTCAAATATGGGGGGGAGAGGATAGAAGGATAAATGTTGAATTATAGTAAAAAAAGCGGACCGGCCGAATGAATCTCACAATTAGTGTAAAAGTCTCTTTGATATAACTAATAAATATAATTTATAATCGGTAACAGTCACAGATAATTGATAATAGCCAAATAACGGACCAGCCGAATGTGGAATTATAAAAAGATAAATGTGGAATTATAGTAAAAAAGCCAAATGAATCTCACAATTAGTGTAAGTGACTGTTTGGAATAGTTAATAAATATAATTTATAATTGGTATCACTACTTGATAACTGATAATAGTTTGATATTAAGTGTTTAATAAATTTTATTTAGTTATTATTTTTAATTTTTAAAATGATTAATAATGATATAATTTTAATATTTTTAAATTAAATAAATAATCTAATATAATAAATAATATATTTTGTACATATATTTATCATATATTATTTCAAATTTTAGAATATTATAATTATTATTTTATATTTATGAAATTTTAATAATTATTTTTATTAATGTTAATTATTATATGTTAATATATTTTTAGTAATTAAAATATCTTATATATAATTTTTTATAAAATTTAAGTATAATAATTTCAAATAAATTATTTTATATAAATAATTAAAATAAAGATAAAAGAAATTTAAAAGAAATGATATTTTTATCTTTTATTAACTATTAATAACTAAAATTGAAAAACAACTCTAAATAGGAGATGATTTCAACCACAATTGATTGACACATTGATCAATTATCAACAACTATTTTAGATTTTTTATCAAATACTATTTTATAAATTGATAGATATTAATCAACTATCAGTTATACCCATCAACTATATCAAATACTCTCTAAGCCGAATTTGTTTATTCTTTATGTATTTATATTCAATTTTTAAAATTACTATTCAAAGAAAATTTTTCCAAATAGTCACATTAATATGGAAAATGCAATCTTTTTTTTAACATGAAAAATGCATTCTTGAAATTTTAGTTACATTTAATACTTATATTAATTTGAAAATATCATAATTATATATGAAGAAAAAATAATCAGATTTCATATAGCATTAAAACTTTCTTTTGGCTAATGCATGCATGGAGTTCAAACTCATCATCATACAAGTTTGGAAATAATTCCCATATCCACATCTGATAACCTGTGAGGCTAAAAAAAGAATCTCTAGGATACAACAATGCTAAATGTAATGAGCCATGCAAATATTTAAAAATCTTTTTAACAACATTTAAATGTGATTCTTTGGGATAATATTGAAACCCAGCACACATGCATACACTAAATATTATATCAATTATAGAAGTGGTAAGATAAAGTAGAGAATCGTTCATACCTCGATATCTCTTTTCATCAACTCACTTACCCGATTCGTCATTGTCCAATTTGATGGTAGCACTTATTGGTGTTTTTGCCACCATACATCCTCCATCCTAAATTTCTTGAGAATATCTTTTGTATAACTAGCTTGGTTGATGAAGATCCCATCTTTGGTTTACTTGATTTGTAGACCAAGGAAAAACTTGAGCTCTCCCATCATGCTCATCTTAAATTTTCTAGTCATGCACTTTGCAAAATCCTCACATAGAGATCCATCAGTGACACTAAAAATGATATCATCAACATCAATTTACACTATTAGTGTATCATGATTATGTCTTTTAACAAACAAAGTTGTGTCAACCTTCCCCTTTTCAAAATCATTTTGCAAAAGAAAAGAACTAAACCTTTCATACCAAGCTCTTGGAACTTGTTTCAAACCATACAAGGCTCTATTCAATTTGAAAACATAATTTGGAAAAGTGTGTGATTCAAAACCAAGAGGTTGTTCGATATAAACTTCATCCTTAATAACAATATTTAGAAAAACTCTTTTGACGTTCATTTGAAATAGTTTGAAATTCATTTGACATACATATGCTAAAAGAATCCTAATGGCTTTTAACATTGCTACTGGGGCATAGGTTTTATCATAGTCAATACCTTCCTATTGGTTGTAACCTTTAACACCCATTTGTAACCAACAAGTTGGTGTTCCTTAGGCCTAGGAACAAGTTTCTACTCATTGTTTCTCTTAAATTAGTTGAGTTTCTCTTGCATAATAATCACCCAACTCTTATCGTCAAAAGCCTCATCAATAGATTTTGGCTTAAATTGAGAAATAAAAGCAAGATTATTATCTAAAGTATTGAGTTGAGATCTACTACTTACAATCTTTGAAGTATCACCAATGATTAGGTTTTTGGGGTGATACTTGGAAAATCTTCAATCTTTGGGAAGATCTTGGTTTGGTGATTTCACTTGTTGATGTTAAAGATCTTTATCTTCTCTTGATGATTAGCTTTTAGTAAGGTCTTCATCCTTTTCTCTTATAGTATCCTCCAAATTCAATTTCTCAAAATCACCTACAATATCATCAACCAAAGAACTTTTCCCACAATCAAGCTTACTAGATTCATTAAACACGATATTCATAGACTCTTCAATAACTATTAAACTCTTATTAAAAACCCTATAGGCTTTTCTAGTGGTGGAATAATCTAAGAAGATGCCTTCATTAGTTTTTGAATCAAATTTCCAAAGATTATCCTTAGTATTCAAGATATAGCAGTTGCATCTAAAAACTCTTAGGTATGTTAACTTGGGCTTTTTACCATTTCATCGCTCATAAGAAGTTTTATTAAGAATGAGTCTTTTGAAAACTCGATTTGCAATACAACACGAAGTATTGATAACTTCGGCTCAAACGTAATTTGGTAAAAAATACTCATTGAACATAGTTATAGTCATCTATACTAATGTCCTATTTTTGCTCTCTATAACACTATTTTTTTGTGGTGTTCTAGGAGTTGAAAAATTATGAAAAATCTCATTCTCTATGTAATAAGATTCAAAAGACTCATTTTGAAATTTTTTTCCATGGTCACTTCTTATGAAAGAAATGAAGTAATCCTTTTTATTTTGAATCCTTTTTGCAAAACTTTTAAAAGCATCAAAAGTATCATGCTTATGAGCTAGAAAGAAAACCCAAGTAAACCTAGAGTAATCATCAACTAGGACTAGTACATAATATTTTTCATATAAGCTAGCACTCCTAGTAGGTTATATCAAGTTCATATGAATTAATTGAAGAGGTCTACATGTACTTACAATATTTTTTACTTTGAAGGAAGATTGATGTTGCTTTCCCATTTGGTAAGGACTACATGTCTTGTCTTTAAAGAATTTTAGCTTGGAAAGGCCTTCCACTAGCTTTCTCTTTGATAAGCTTTATAAGAGCTCTATGCTTGTATGTCCAAGCCTTTTATGTCATAACCAAGCTTCATTACTAAGAGACAAAAGACAATTAAAGGATTAGTTAGCCAAATTATCTAAGTCAATTAGGTAGGTATTGCCCTTTCTTTCACCCTTGAAGACTACCTTTTTATCCACTAAAGTGGTAACTTGGCATTCTCTAGGGTCAAAGGTAACTTAATTACCTTTGTCGCATAATTGACTTACTTTTGTAAGCCATCAACAAGTAAAACATCATTAATTAAAGAACAAATATTTTTACCAATGGTCCCAATGCCAATTACCTTACCCTTGGCATTGTTTCCAAATGTAACATTGCTACCCTCCTTTTCTTTTAGGGCTATGAATAGCTTCCTATTGCTCGTCAGGTGCTTTAAGCATCCACTATCCACATGTCAATCATTTGCTTCATTGGTGGCTACCAAACACCCCTACACAACACAAATAAATCATCTTTGCTTTAGTATCTAAGTATACTTTAATTTAAGGGGTTAACTTTTGTAGGATCCTCCAACTTAAGGTGAGTCTTCCTCATGTAGTAATAAACATTTATGTGTCCATATTTCATACAATAGTGGCATTTATAACTATGTGTCTTCCTCCTATGCATTGCCTTAGTGTGAATGGGGGATTTCATCATACCAACATTATGTGTGTGAGCATGAACATGTATGAATTGGTGTAGGATTCAAATTTTTGTGTGTGTTTGAGGAAACATGTCTTTTATTATACATGTATGCATGATTGACCTTCTTAGAAATAGGCTTAAGGCCTTATCGCACCTTTCCCTTGCCCTTAGGTAATGGTGGTTTAGTTCTTTGAGCACTTTTCTTTCCAACAACCTCAATACTTGAAGTTTGAAGTGTTGAGGCCTTGATGAATATGGTGAGTGAAGGTGTAGAAGAAAAGGCTCCATTAAAGCCTATACCATGCCTAACTAAGAGAGGTTTTTGTGATACAATAAGTGTATCCAAAACTTCTTTGCCCTTATGGAACTTAAAAATAGAGTTCCTAAGCTCAATGACTTCACCTTTTAATGAGTTATTTTCCTTTTTTAATGAAGTTAAAGATGAAGATGACTTGTATAGACTCTTCATAGCAAGGTTGTCAAAATCGAGATTTTACCCTAAAATCGGTAGAGGACCCTAAAATCGAAATCGTAAAATCAGATCGTAAAATCGTAAGATTTTATAACATAATAAAATATCATTTTAAAATATAATTATACATATATACAA
>CATIWR010272025.1:0-17879 GCA_949677035.1 Omphalea diandra
CATATAGATGTTAGGCATCATTTCCTTAGAGATTATGTACAAAAAGGTGATGTTGTGCTAGATTTCATTGACACTAATCACCAATTGGCAGACATTTTCACCAAACCTCTAAATGAAGAAAGAATGAACTTCATTAAGAGAGAATTAGGAATGCTTGATGGAAGTTCCCTCAAGTAAAATTTATTGGGTGATCTAGTGCAATGAATGTATGTAAAATGTTTGAATTATGATCTCTTGATCTTAGGTTTAGAGATTATTTGATTCTTTTCATAAGTTTTCATTCTTATCCTTGATGACTCATAATTCGCGGTCGCTATTCACTCTTCATGGTCGCGAATTACAAGTCAAGTATCCCGGCTAACAACATGTCAATATCTAAAATCCTAGCATTGGCAATATCTAAAATCCTAGTCATGACAGAATAACTCCAATCATTTTCATCATCAAGCTTGCATCCTAAAACTTAGAACTTGATGCTTATAGTTTGCCTCCTACTTTATGGGGTTTAAAAAATAATATTTAAGAAATAATCATTTGAATATGGCATAACAAAGCATTGTGGGAAATGTAAACATTAAAAAGGATACCAAAGGATAAAATTCCTTATTAGCTCCTTAAGTAGGAACTAAGGTGTGTTTCGACAGGTCTCTAGTAGGTACTGGGTATTGTATATGATCCTAGTAGCTTTCTAGTAGGTACTAAGGGTCTTAGCAGCACTCTAATAGGTACTAAGTTTGTTTTAGCAACTCTATAATAGGTACTAGTGTATCCTATATGCTTCTAATAACTCCCTAGCAAGTACTAGGCATCTTAATAACTTTATAGTTGGTACTAATGGTCTTAGTAGCTCTCTAGTAGCTACTAATGTTCTTAAATCTATCAAAGGTGCCCCAACCCTTCTAACTGGGGGTTCTAGTACAAAAATACTTCCTAGGTCTAATTTTATGTTACGCTTTCCTTTTTGGCATATCTAAGTGTTATCTTGTGTCACTACATCCTCCTTAAGAATAAGCTTTTGTCATTACAACCCTTTTAACTGTCTTAGAGGTGTATTCATATGAGAGTAGTCATTCTAGAGTTTGGTGTTGTTAAACATCCCTTTCTTTTAGCTGAGATGATCTTTGAAGGGTGGATTTTGCCTTAGAAATTCCTTTGGTATCGTAGAGAGGGTCAATTTTGACAATTTAAGGGTAGTTTGGTAATTTAGTTAGTAATATAGAGGTTGAAACTACTTCTCAAAGTTTCAAATGGTGTTAGGGGTAATTTGGTACTTTTCATTTAGTAGATTCCCTTTTCTTCCTTTTTCCTTTTCTAATTTTTATTAGTCTATACAAACATAAGATTTGTCTGTACAACCAATTTAATGCATTTGATACATAAATGCAGTGCGATAACTAATTTACCCTATGCAAAAGGGCAATAGTTGTTTGCACAGACAACCCCTATTATATAAGGGGTTCAATCAGTCTTAAGGCTCATTTTCATCCTATAGAGCTTGCTCTAACTGTTAGAGGCCATAAGGGGCCACATATTAAGAGCTGAAGGATTGGAGTCAGTGGTGGTGGGTGAGCTCGACCTTTTTCCTAATGGCATGGTTGAGTCCCACATCACCTCATTAATAGGTTTAATGATGGCTTTAGAGGTTACTTAGTCCTCTTATTCTTTCGAGCCTGCTGACACCACATATGCAAGTATCCTTGTCTTGTAATTCTTATGCAAATTTGGTTTTTGCTTAACTATGTATAGCTAAAGTGGCATTTCTTGATATATATCACTCATGTCCAGGCTAAGGCAATGGTCGACTTGATTGCTACCTTAAGGAAGATATGGACCAAATAGACTAAAAAGGTCTAGGTCAATAACAAAATACAAAATTATGTATGCATCTCCATGATCATGCTTATGTGTGTATTTTACATCCTATCTATCCTAATCCTTATGCATCTTACAAGAGACAATCCAACATTTAACTCAGGAATTACAAGATATAAAGCAACATCTGGTAATGACTAAGGCCTAGATCAAATGAATATCATTGATTTGATGAGTCTGTTGCTTCAGAAGAGGAGTTGGGGGCTGCCTCAAGGGATGATAAGGAGGACTAAACTGCCCGACACCACTATAGTTTTAGGATTTTTATTTTCATTCCCTTTTCGTACATTACTAAACATTGATGACATTGGCACTGTAGGGCAAATACTTGAACAATCTAAAAGCCCTTTTCTTTTGGATGCTTTTCTAGTTAGGATTTGTAAGATACAAATTAAGGTGATTCTACCTCCATTTTTGCAGAACTTTGAAATTTCTTCAGTATAGATGCATAATTTTGATTCTAGCTCTAAATTTGTATTTTGGATGTGTGGTTGCTTTGTTGTTACTTATTTAACATATAATCATGCTCTTTAAGACAAGTATGAAGTAATTTGAAAGTCCAAAATACAAGGGAGGTTCTACACAAAACTCTATAGGAAAAGTGGTTTGTATCGAACATTAAGTTATTTATACAGACTATTAATTATTTGTATAAAGAGCTTGAATAGTTTGCACAACCATGTCCTACTTATGCACTATTCACCTTCTTTTTCTTTTTTAAATATCCATTCTTCGATTTTCACACCAAAGTTGCCATTTTCACCTTATCTATTATAGTTAAAGCATTTTTAAAGTCTCTCCCACTCTAGAGTTGGTATGATCTACCTTAGATGGGTTTTAAAGCCCTCCGATATCTATCCATGGTTTAACTCAACTTAGATTTTCTTTAGGCTACCTGTGATTTGTTACTACCTATTTTTTTTCCATTTTAGAGACATTGAGATTTGCTTATGCTAGAAGATTTTAATGTCATTATGTACTGTCAGATCATAGGTGCTGATCAAATTACTTTGCAATTTCTAAAGTACCTACATATCTAGAAGATAACATAATTTTTTAACCTTTGGTATAATGAAGTACCCATGTACACCTTGAGTGAGGAGAAAATCCTTTTGTCTCCCTTGTTAGCTCTTTATCCCTTTAGGGGCTATGTTTAGGTGGCCCAGGTTCATATCATACCAACTATCTTAATGGGAGAGTTTCTACTATAAAAGGGTGATGGGGAAATAGATTTGCAAATCTTGCCTTTTATTTAAAGAATTACGCTTGGAAAGACACTAATCCCTGCAATCCTTAATGAAAACCATTATGGTCCTGAATAGAGTATCTCTTGGCATCAATAATTTTTTTTATGAGAGCCCATTATTACTTTAAGAATAATTCTTTCTTTATAGCTTTTCTTTTTTCTCTTTCTTTTTTTTTTTTTAATTATTATTGCCATAGCTTTTACATGGATTGTCCTTATGGATTTTCAATCTAACAAACCGCTTATTTTTGCTTAGGCCGCCCTTTTTGAGTTTTCAACCTAATACACTCTTTTATTTTATTCATCATTTTTTATTCCTTTTCCTTTTAGGTATGGCTTTTATTCCTTTTCCTTTTAGATATGACTGTAAAAGAAGTTGAGTTTGTTGGCTACTTCAACTGTGGATGTGAGGCATTACTTTCCATAATATTATTCAAACTATCATCTATTAAGACCCATTATTATTGAGGTAGAATAGGAATGGTTGTCTCATATTATCGACTATGATATCCACTGGACCTATCCCTAGTGGAGATTGACATGCGTTATGCTAAGGACTTATGGAGACTATGTGATCATCCCTTTTCTATCATCTAGCACTTTTAATGATCCAACTATAGTCCATCTTTAGTTTGGGTTTGTATAGGATACAATTAGCTTTCTTCCATCCTTTATTGAAGGACCTCTTACCTAGCAATTTCTAGACAAAATGGAGGGTACTTGGGTTGATTTCTACATTTATAACATTTTATCATTCAGGCCTTTACTTTTGATAATGTTGATCTCGAAGTTTGGTTGAGCAATAATTAGTATTATAGGATTTTTACTAAACATTCATAATAATAATAATGAGCATAAGGGAGAAACCTCTTGTATTTCATTTAGTCTAAAGAAATATTTGACACAATACTACTTTAATTATGTAAATGCATCTCTTTTTGATATTGTGCTTGACATGAACCATCATATTTTTCATATTACATATTAATTGAATGCAGGATCACTACTTTTAATAGTGACACATCAGAGCATCTATTTGTCTTGTTTAATGCCTTGGCCTTGTTGGTTCCTTACTTTTGCCCTACTTTCTTTGCCACCATCTTATGATTTGTCATTCTCTAATGGCGATCCCTAATGATCAATCACACTCTTTAAATTTTCCTTTTTATATTTTTTGTCCTAAATTTTGCCTAAGTTTCCCTTTTAGATTTTTGACTTAGTGGGTTTTCTCTTTTTTTTTTTTTTTCCTTTCTTCGTTTCTTTTTTTTTTAAAAAATTTTGGTGCCTTAATTTTTGCCCAGGATGTCCTTTTAGTTTTTTGACTTAGTGGGCTTATTTTACTTTTCTCATATTCTCACATGAAATGCTTCTTCAACCTATCTAAATTTATAGGTTCAGAGAATTCATTTCCATCCATATCTAATAACTTTATAACATCATCTAAGTATATTTGTTTGACCATGTAGGGACCTTCCTAGTTTAGCTTAAACTTTCTTAAGGATTCTGAACTTGCAGTCAAATTGCTTTCAACACCAAATCACCAACTCTTATCATGCTTACCTTAACTCTTTTATTAAAAGTATAATTTATTTTGGCTTGGTATAATTAGATGTGACAAAGAGCCTTTAACCTTTTCTCATCTAACAGGGTCAACTATTCAAACCTACTTTTCACCCATTGATACACAATAATTTTTTTCTCAACCAATTCCTATAGAGACTTCATCTTTATCTCAATTGGCAATACTACCTCTATCCCATATACTAAGGATTAGGAGATCATTCCTATTAATGTTTTAATGGTAGTTTGATACCCCTATAATGAGAAAGGAAACATTTTAAACCAATTGTTATAAGTTTCAATCATCTTAGTAAGGATGTCCTTAAATTTGTATTTGTTGCCTCAACTGCCCCATTAGCTTATGGTCAATAAGGTGATCACTTGTGATGGAGTACTTTATATTTTTCCAAAATAGTCTTAACCTTAGCCTAAAAGTGTACTCCATTGTCTATCACGATGTGATGTGACATGTCATAATGGTAAATGAAACTTTTCTATATAAATTAAGCCATCTATTTTACCCCTAGCTTACTGAAGGTTGCAGCTTTCACCCACTTTGAAGAGTATTCCATTGCTACCATGATGTATTTATACCCCCTTATAAAAGCTGGTTTAATTTCCTTGATCACATCAATACTCTAGGCTATAAATGGCTAAGACAAAGTTAGATTATATAATTCCATCGATGGCAGATGATTGAGGCTGCCATGAACTTGACACTTATGATTGTTTTAGGCCATTTGAATACAATCTTACTTCATAGTGGTCCACTAATAGCCTATCCTTAAAGTTTTCCTTACTAGTGCTTTCCCATTCATGTGGGGACTACAAACTCCCTCATGCACCTCTTTTATTACCATACTTGCTTCATCTTCTATTTAACACCTCAAGTGTAATCCATTTGGCATACATTTCTACACCATGCCATCATAGACAATCAATTATGATGCTAGCCTATGAATCACGTATGTATCCCTCTTTTTAGCCCTTTCAAGGTACTCTCTGCTTTTCAAGTACATCTATATAACATAGTACCGTGGTCAATTTTCCACTAACATTTGCATCATACTTTCATTTATGTATCATGGCATTGTGGACCTAAATATGATCAACAACTTTATTGGCATCCTCTTTAGCCCTTTCCAAATAAAGACTAAAGTGGTTAAAGTATCAACCATCGCATTCTTCTCTCGTGGCAGATGGTGAAATATGATCCTTTTGAAATTCTGAATCAATTTCTTTAAATAATCAAAATATGGACCCAGACATTCCTCTTCCAATTCTCATTCATCAGTTATTTAAAAGATGACTAATAACGTCCCAAACACTTTAACTGTCCTTACCCTTATTTGTATTAGAGATTCCAACCCAAACGCATAGACTTCATATTCTGACATATTATTAGTCATCTTGAAATCAAGTTTCTTGCCATAGGGATAAAATTTCCCTTTAGTGATAACAAAATTACATTTTTGCTCGCTCCTTTTTTATTCACTGCTCCATTAAAGTACATCTTCCAACCTTAATGCTCAATCGCTCCAAATACTTCATTTGAAAATTGAGAAAATTTAGCTCCTTCCTCTTCAAGAAGCCATTGGGCCTAGTATTCAATAATTGCTCAACCTTTGATCATCTTTTTAATTACAAATTTAAGGTCAAATTTTGTCAATAATATTAGCCATTTTGTTAATTTTCTAGTCAAGGAAAGGGCCCCGTGCAAATACTTAAATGGGTTAAGCTTCAAAATGACTTGGATAGAATATGACTAAAAATAGTGCCTTAACTTCTCCGTGGCCCATACCAACACTAAATAAGTTTTCTCTACTTGATTATACCTCTCTTCATAAAGAAGCAACTTCTTAGTAAGGTAATACACTGTATGTTCATTCCCTATCTCATCTTCTTATACTAATATTGCCCTCATAAAACTCTCTTATACTATCAAATACAAAATTAATTACTTTCTTAGGTTCAGGGGTTCCAGCACTAGAGACTGTTAGTTAAGTACTCTTTTATCTTCATAAACCTTTTGACTTTGTTTAATCCATTTCACCTACTAGTCCTTTCTTAATAATTTGAAGATTGGCTCATAAATAAGAGTGAGTCTTGCTAATGTACTGAAGATGACCTACCCTGAACTTCCTTCTCAGCCTCAGGTCGCATATCCTAAATGACCTTTACCTTATCTACATCCACTTTGATGCCTTTCTTGCTCACTATATATACCAATAACTTACCAGACGTAACCTCAAACATAGACTTCTTAAGATTCAACCTTAGGTTATGTGCATCAACTTTCATCAGGAACTTCTCTAAATGATTAAAGTGCCCTTCTCTTGTCTCAGACTTCACCATCATGTCACTTATATATGCCTCTACTTTCTTATGAATCAAGTCATGAAATAAGCGATCACCATTCGCTGGTACGTTGTTCATAAAGTTTTCAATCTAAATAACATTACCCTATAACAAAATGTTCCCCATTTTGTGTTAAAAGCTATTTTCATCTTATATGTGATTACCATGAGGATCTAATTATAGATTGAGAATCCATCCATGAAAGAGTACATAACATGTGTCACAACACTAGCCACCAACACATTGATATGGTGTAAGGGGAAGTCATTTTTTGGCTAGCCACTCAGGGTAGTCAAATATTTCTAAGAACTTGGTATTTAGCTATTTTACTACCTCTTCTTTAACTAGCTAAGCCCACTATAGTCTCATCCTTTTAATCTTTTGCTTTATAGGCCTCATATTTGGTTAAGTCGAGATTCTATGCTCAACTATCTATCGATAAACTCTTGGATGCCCCCATACATCTAAGCAAAGATCCTCTGATATTTTCTTTTCAACTAGTCAAATTTCTACCACTCCTCTTGTGTGACATCATTGGCAATAAGTACAATTTTAGATTTTCCTGTGTGCTAAGATTAAATGCAGTGGTATGCATAAAATTAATATGATGCATGCTATGCATACTACCATCAGGGAACACATCACACAAGTAAGGAAATTTGTTATTCATTGTCTTAAACTTTGAAATAAATACTTATCATCTTTAAAGATGCTAGAAATAGTATCATTGAAAAATGTCAAGAAAAGTAACTTTTTTTGGCAGATTGGTAGGAGTTTCTTGAACATCAGTCTTTTCTTAGCCCTTAGTTTTCTTCTGATCAACTTTCCCTTGGGCAAAATTCGAGTTGCTAACTTGTTCATATCCCTTTTCTTTTACATCTTTCATGTCTAACATGGCTTTTATGACTCCTTTAAAATCTTATTTCATTTTTTCATCCCCCAATTCAATTTCATGAAGCTTTCTTAATGTGCCATCCCTTCCAACTTAGCCTACTCAATGTTTGGTTCCTTACCCTATGTTTCTCCATCATCACTTATATCCTCAATGGAGTTCACAATCATATTCTCAATGTCAGCCAGGCTCATTCCTATGTATATCATTTTAATGAATTGCATAAGCCAATGTATCCCTATTCCGGGTCCACAAGGAGTGCATCTTGATTTACCAAGCTAGATTGGTTCTTCTTAGAATCTTTGCAAGCAGACCTAGTGTTTATGCATATTTTCCTTATATGGTAGCATAAGCTTGCTACACTCTCAAAGAAATAACTCTAGATATATTTATCCAAATGACTTGATTCATTTTTTAAAATAAACTAGACATATAACAATACAACATATTCAAATTTTAGGTCAATATAAGACACATAGAATATGTGGTGAATTTTTGAATTTTGCCCTATTTTAGTGTCATCTCAGTCTAAGTAGGTCTTACATTCTTGGGTATATCTCAAATTGTACAAATCCAATTGCAAAAGAAGATCTGCCAAAAATTACAAAACACATAAAGAAACATTTTTCATGTTTTACTCATTGCCTAATTCAGTCTATAAAGTCACCAAAACAAATGGCCAATCTTAGGGTAAGCAGGTTTTCAACATGGTAACAGTCAGTCATGATGAAGAGACAATATCTCAACAACCATGCTAAATTTGGCAAAAATATTTTACAGGCATGTAGATAATACATAATTTACAACTTTCAAGTTTAAAACATTATCAAATTATGAATCTATGGCCATCAAATTCGTGGAAAACATAATTAAAAGACTGATGAGGTTTCATCGAGTTTAAGGTCAGTCACAATCAATGAGCCATATCTCTTTCCACACAACTAATCAAGAAAAACTACTTTACAAGTATTTATAGGGGATATAAACCTGCAAATTTCATGTTTCAAACTTTAAATCAACACATAAAGTTATGAAAATATAAGAAAATAAAAAGACTAAGGTGATTTCTATTGGTTTTGAACCATCCCTAATGAAGGGGCCATATCTCCTTACACACACTAAATCAAGCAAAAAAGTTTCACATACATTTATATGAGGCATAAAGCTACAACTTTTATATTTTTCACTTTCCTAATTCCTCTTCTAGGGCTATGAAATTATGGATACAAAATTTTGCTCTAACAACAAAACCAACACAATCAGGTCTTATTTCTCTTAAATTTCAGCTTCCATACATGAGCTCAACTTCAAATACTCCATAATTATTACTAACCATGCTTGATTAACATGTCATGAAGAAGTAATTTCATATGGGAAGAAGATAAATTAACTTACATATTTTTTAAAGCAAGAAATGCTTAGGAATCCTTCATAGGTAGCTCACTCTTCTCCCTCTCCTTCTTTTTCTTCTTCTTCTTCTTCTTCTCTTTCTTTCTTCCTTAGCTCTCTCTTTCTTCTGCTACCCCTCACATTTAACCTCTCTATTCTAATTCTAAAGCCTAAAAAATTCCACTTACAAACCTATTGTAACAAGACAAAATCATTATGTCTCATTTCCATTGGTTGGAAGTTCACTTTTCCCCTTTAGTCCCTGTTCTTCACTCCTTCATCACCTTCATCCATCTCCTAATCCCCATATGCTCCTTATACTTCAAAATAAGCTCTAAAATACTAGTATTTATGATACTACAACATGCACACAATATAAGATAATTTTCCATGCAACTGTACAAACATTACATGTATGTTCAAGTGTTCCAAATGCAATGGTGCAAGTGTCATCCTCGTGCTTATCTAATTCACATATCTAAATGATCATTTATCCAATGCTTATGTTCATGTGGGATTTCAAATCGTTTATGCAATGAATAGGTTCATGTGAAAATGCCAATGAATGTAGATATGGATGTTACAATAAGGCCCCGCTTAAGAGAGAGCTTCTAAACCTCATGGGTAGGAGGAATAAGTTGCTAATAATGTGTGCATTTCATGCTTACATGGATTCTTTAATTATTAATGCATCATACTGATAACCCTTATTTTATTGCCATCATATCTCTATCTAAACCCTCATAGAAAAGAAAAGGCAATCAATTTGCTTATAAGAGTATGACCCCTAGCCTAATCCAAAGACCAAAACTAATTATGGAACCTACAATACCACCAAAGGTGTTAAAAAACAATGGTCGAGTTTAACCATAAAATGAAGGAGAGGATCATCGAGGAGGTAAAAAAGTGTCATAATAAGGTTTTAAAAAAGGGAGAAACTTTAAGTAATAAAATTGATAAGAAACTTTAACTAATAGAATTGATAAGGGGAAGCATGGAGACACCTTAGCCCATGGTAATTGATGATGATCTATTTAGATGAAGGAGTACTATGAGAGTAAAATGGCTAAGGAAGTTAAAAGTACTGTTATTACTCTCAATAAGCCTATGGAAAATGAAAAAGGAGAGTACCCAATTTGATGACATTGCCAAACAACTATAAAAGATACAAAAGGCTCTGGGCGCTAATGGCATAGAGAAAGAAATTGACATTGAGAAGTTTGCTCGTATGTAAACTTGAGAAACTTCCAGGAAACTTTCATATGCTAAAACTCTCAAAGTTTACTGGTATTTAGATTGCCAAGGACCATGTTCATTCATATATATTGGTTATGAAGACATTTAACATACCTATCAACACCACGCTCAAACTTTTACATTATCATTAAAGGGATTTTGATAAGATATGGTATTTCAATCAGCTAAAGACTATTAGAGAGGATTGGAAAAACTAATTAAAGGCTTTTAGGAAGCGCTATACTTGTAATTCAGACCTACATATTACTATATGGGATTTAGAGTCCTTGAAACAAAAAATTGTCAAAAGCTTGAGTGACTATATAAGAAGGTGGAAGAAGATGGCCTTTGAAGCCACCACTAGGCCTATTGAGAGACAACAAGTTTGAATGATTAGTAGGGAGCATTACTCAATATTAGCACTAGAATTAAGGATATATTAGTAAGGAATTTTGAAGACCTTAGAGAAGCTAGTTTACAAGCTGAAGAGTTGGAAACCAAGTCAAAAAGGCAGTATGGGGGAAGACGAAGTGCCCATTTTAGCTTTAAGTAAAAGGAAACAAGACAACTAATATGAATGTAGTAGAGGCATCAAGACAATTTATAGATTTGGGAATGCCTCTATTTAAGGCATTTGAAAGATTATAGAAGAAAGGGCTATTAAAGCCTTTAGCATTGAGGTCACCTCCCAATCTGCTTCTAAATGGGTAGGATTCTAATGCTTACTGTGATTTTTATTAAGGAGTTGAACACAACATAGATGACTACTATAAGTTAAGACTTAAGATTTAAAACCTCATCGATAATAAGATGATTGTTTCGCCTAACTCAAGATGGCCTAGCATTAAAGGAAATCCTCTCCTGAATTATCATAGTGTTCCACCCTTAATCAAGGGGTATTCATGATAGATTCTAGGATTCTTGAACAAGCTATTAGGCCACTATTGAGGAAGTACCAAAGGATGTCATTATTATGGTTTGCACCATTAAACCATGAGAGAGTTTAGATGAAAGATGGAGGAGGTAAAAAGAAGAAGGATGATCAAGCTGTGTGAGAAAAGTGAAAAAGAGAAAGGACAAGAACAAGTAATGTTATCCCTTGGTGCCCAAGAAAGGGGGTTGAATAGGGCAACGATAAGTAATAAACAATAAGAACAAAAATAATGAAGAATCAAGATAACCAGTTTATAGAGGTTTGACACAACATGCCAACATCTTTTCCTTTAGTATTCCTATTAGAGCCTTTCACTATCCAGATAGCTTACAAGTGCTATCAAATACCATTACAATTGTAGTTTCTAGACTATGATCCTATTACAAATAGATTTACGGGTGCTACTAAGACTGTTTCCCAAATTAATTTATAGGTACTACCTGAAACCTTTCACAAAGTATGACTTTAGATGTCTTAAGATCTCCTAACCAAAGGTTTTCTCAAATGAAATTACAACTTAGAAAGTTAAGAAAAACTCTCTCACTCAAGCAATAAACAATTCACAATAAACTTACAAGGTATGCTTGATTTGGTTGAGAGATTTGAGAAAAAGTCTAAAAGCTTACTTTTCAAACTCTATTTTTAAGGATAGTTATTATAAGCTTTGACAACGATCTTCTCTTATAAGCCAGATCACTATTATTTCACCCTTTTTATTTAAAGTTAGCTTTCACTACAAAAGTACTCATTTTTTAAACATTTTTCCTTTTTTTGTTTATGATGTGAAAGGGTCCTTTTATAGGCAAGACATAGAACTAGCCATTAGAAAGAAGATTGTCACTTTATGTCACTAGAGTAGACACTCAATGCCTATTGGACACTTTCCACACTTATTGTTTAGTCATCAATCGGTTGATTTAAAAAAAATACAACTTCAATAGTCATTAGTACTATTGAAACGCTCATTAGAACTACCTGTTAGAGAGAGATTTGCCTAGATGCTCTTCTTATGACTTTCTCAATTATTTATTCAATAACTCTTTAATGGTTGTTGCTAATTCTCAATGCCTATTAGAATTCAACTTGAACTCCTGTTGAGATATGAACAATGCTCCATAAAAAATTTCTAAGAGGATGTGAACTTTATGCTATATTTTTCAAGATTTTCAACAGTACTTCAATGGCTATTGATTAACTTTCAATGCTCATTGAAAGTGATCTCAATGCCTATTAAATTTTTTAGAGTGTTTTGTTGGAAGGTCTAGAGATCTTAACTCTACCTAGGAACTTCTCCGATGCCTATTAATAGAATCCAACAATCGTGTTGAGATCTTGAGAATTTTGCTCAAAGCAAGTCACATCATCTAATGCTTGTTATGAAAATAAAATGCCTTATTGAGATGTCAAGAGCCATGCCTGTTGTGAAGAGACTTGCATAGCTCAAGTGACTGAGTCATCCAACACCTATTGTGCTTTAGAAAAATAATGGTTGAGAGGTCTACAAGACTTTACTCATACTTAGTTGTCATTTTAACACCTGTTAGGATCCTTCAACGCCCATTGTTGAAGTCATAATGCCTACTGATATATACACCTATTGGATTTGAATACCTAAAGTTTTACCATAACTCTTTCTCTAAACATCTTTGTTCAATAAATTGATGTACTTGTAAAATTTTACACAAATAGGTTAATTAAAGGTTAGCTTTTAGATGTTTTTGTAACATCAAAACAAGCTAGGTTCATCATTTTTCCAAGCTAGGTTCAACATTTTCCCCTTCCTTGATCATGACAAATAATTTATAAAAGTAAATCAAATTTGTGAAATTAAAAAATGTACATCATATAATGTAGTTAATCATATTCTAATTCATCCTTAAGTATATCAAAATGTCAAACAATTTGATTTACCACTAAGTGCACAAGTTATAACAATATGTTCATGTTACTCCCATTAATTTCATATTATATGCATTATCATAAGAAGTTCTCATATCAAGTTATTTTCCATAATAAGTTTACATTTATACTTCCCTTTGTATATCAAGTCATTATACTGCACATACTTTATTATTTCTTTTTACTATACATATATACATTTTTTTATTTGCCTTTCTCTATCTCTTCATCTTATTTACACATACATTTACCTTTTCCTTTTCCTTTTGTATATCATCCTTCTCCTTTTTTGGTATTATCTTATCCTTTACCTTCTCCACCTTTGTCATTATCTAAAAGAAAAGGCCAAGAATAGTAATAACAAAGGAAATGGAATCAAATAATAGTATAAATAGAAAGACTTATCATTTTATTGCATTAAAACTATTATCCATTACGTCAACTATTTTTAAGAAAGAAAATAAAGACAAAGGAAATGAAATAAAGCAAATATGCAATATGAAGGAATAGGGAAATTGGTTTGAGTTAAGGGTGCTAGGGAAGGTTTTATTTAAGGTTAGTCTTTGGGCTCATATGCTGCATTTGGCTATGTTGGAGTACTTAGAGTCCCTGGTTGCAAGCTCAACCTTTCCACTATCCAATCCAAAGTTTGGTTAATATCTTTCATGACCTTTTGAAGTTTTTCCACTTTCTGGTGTAGGGAGACAATAAAAGATTCAATCCTTCAAACTGTATTGAAAATGTTCTCTAGTTGCTCAAGAACCTTTCTCTCAAAGATAGTGAGAGATGGACTAGATGTGGCAAGAGCATAAGCACTTGTTCCAAACCCTTCTGTTGTTGCAACCTCTATTCTTATTGCTTCCTCAATGTCTCATTTTCCTTTTCATGTTGAGGAATTTCTCTTTCTTCTAGTACTCTTTTAATTAGACCTAAATCCAATATTTATAAGATCCTCAAGCTGAGAAGCATTTTCTCACTGATAGATTCATTGTGTGGCAGTTTCTCCAACATAATGTTTTCTCTTCCAATTCATCCTTTGTTTGAGGAATGGCTTTCACATACTTGACAATTCTTATGATGTAGTGACCTATTACAAATTCATTGTCTTTGTCCACCTATCCTTTTATCTTTGCATCGAGAATAATGGAGTGTTGATCTTTTATTTATTCTTCATACACTAAAGATAAAACATGTCAATGATTTTGCAATTGTCATTTAACTGAGCTCTCCCATTTATATTCCATGTGATAAATTAATAGGTTATTCTTAAGGCTTGACTTTTAATTTTCAATACCTTGCTGTTGATATTGTAATTGCTCTTTCCATCAATGGTAGACTTCTAAAATTAGTTCATGTTAACCTTGAATGTAGGAGGAGATTCTGTTATCCCTGAGGTAGTAGTGTCAAAGAACTTTGCCAAATTGTTTGGCCTTAAAGTGTATTTCTTTCTAAATAATCTAAATTTTACTAAGCCTTCTTGGGCATGCACATCACAGTTACTGCCAACACTTCTAAAGTGGTGAGGAACTCCACCGTAAGCTCTAGGTAGGAAGGTTCCTTGTTATAACGAAATGCCTTCCATCCAATTCCCACCATAAGCTCTTCCACCTTTTCAGTTGGCCCATATCTTTGAAGATCACTCCATTTAAGAAACTTTCCAACTCCTATGTGCCTCTTTAGCAGCTTTAGTGTGACATCCCATTTAAATATAATTCCTAAAGTAGGTGCATTAATTTATTCATAAAACATGGAATACTAAAGTGACATAACATCATTAAAATCCTCTCATTCTATCTACTGTTATTAAAAGACTTTATTTTAGTTATTGTTCTATTTTTTTCTTTACACTATGTATCTTATTTCACAATATAGTAACTATTTACAACAAAGTATACATGGTTAAACAAACAAGAATGCTAATTGACTGCATACTGGCCCAACCTCTATTAGATTGCTAGACAATAACTTCAAAATGCAAACTGGATGCAATCTTTAGTCTACTATTCTTGAAAGAAAATTTAATAAAAAGTGTGAGTTTGCATACTCAGTAAGTAAATGTGTAACGATACTTCAATCTTAAATAAAATAACAACATTTAAATATAAACAATTCATTATCATATCCATGCATGAATTAAAGAGTTTTTACTCTTAAAAGCCACACAGGCTATCAAAAGTTACTGTCACACAGGCTGTCATAAAGTGTTGCCACATAGGCTATAGATATCATTACCACAAAGGCTTCCATTTTTGGTTGTCACACAGGCTATAAATATTATTGCTGCACAGACTTTAGATATCATTACCATATAGGCTATCAAATGTTATTGCCACTTAGGCTGTTATATATTATTGCCACACAAGCTGTTGAATGTTATTGCCACACAAGCTATTATATATTATTGCCACATAGGCTGTTGAATGTTATTGCCACACAGACTATTATATATCATTGCCACACAGGTTATGAATATTGTTGTTTGCCCAACAACATCAAAAATTAGTCTTTCAGTAATCTAATAAAATTTCAACAATGTAACGACTAATAACAATATCCATAACTTTGACAGCTCATATCACCACATTCCCAAGTCATAATTTATCAACGTCTCATGAAAATAAATAAATCAAGAGCATAATCATCTCTTCATCAATGTATTCATCAATATCATCTTATTAAACAATATTTCATTCCATTGAGTATATATTAATGACATTTAGCCAATGACAAGTATAGTACCATTAGCTATTTACTTACCTCCTCCTTCAAGCTTATTAGGCCGTGGATGGTCCCGGCTTATTCCCAATATTATCTTCAATGTCTCGAGGACCTATTTCAATACACCAAGTCAATCCATGATGATAAAATAAGATTTCCATCTTCTTATACAAATATGCTCTAGTAAAATATCATGAACTTGATGTGTTGTTTCTATAATTACCTTTAACTCACAAATCCAAATGACTGATTCTTTTTTTTTTTTTTCAGTTAAACTAGACATACATGGGTACACCATATCCAAAATTCAGTCCAAAATATACACTACATAATTTATGGTTAATTTTATATATTTGCCCTATTTCAATGTCATCTCAGCCTGAGTAGGTCTTAAATAATTAGATATATCTTAAATCTTACAAATCCAATCCCAAAAATGATTTACCAGAAGTTAGGGAACACATAAAGGAACATTTTTCATGTTTTACTGATTATCTAATTCAGTCTATACCAAAACAAATGACCAATCTCAGGGTGAGCAGGTTTTCAATATGTTGACAATCAGTCATAATAATAGGAAAGTATCTCAACAACCATGTTGAATTTGGCAAACATATTTTACAAGAATGTAGATAATACATAAATATAAAACTTTCAAGTTTTACACATCACCAAATTCCGAATCTATGGCCATCAAATTCTTGGAAAAAAAACTTAAAAGATTGATGAGTTTTCATTTAGGTATAGGGTCAGTCAGTGAATGAGCCATATCTCTTTCCACACAACACATCAATCAAAAATTCTTTACAGGTATCTAGAGGCGATATAAAACTACAAATTTCAAAACTTTGTCAAAATCAAAATCTAAGGTCATTAAAATATAAGAAAACATAAAGAATTAGGTGATCTCGATTGGTTGTGAGCCATCCCTAATGAAGGAGCCATAACTCCTCACACACACCAAATCAAGCATTCATATGCATTTATATGAGGCATAAAGCTACAACTTTCATATTTTTCACTTTCCTAATTCCTATTCTAGGGTTATGAAATCATAGGTAGAAAATTCTGCTCTAATAATAAAACCAACACAATCAGCTCTTTGTTCTCTTGAATTTCAACTTCCATCTAAGAGTTCTACCTCAAATACTCCATAATTATCATTAACCATGCACGATTAACATGTCATGAGGGGTTAATTTCATATGAGAAGAAGATAAATTAGCTTACCTATTTTCCTAGAACTAGAAAACCTTAGGATTCCTTCTTAGGCAGTTCAATCTTTTCCCTTTTCTTCGTCTTCTTCTTCTTTTCTTTCTTTCTTCCTTAGTTCTCCATTTCTTTTGTTGTACCTCACATTTAAGCTCTGTATTTTGATATTAAAGGGTAAAAAATTCCACTTATAAACCTATTGTAATAAGATAAAATCATGGTATTGCATTTCTATTGGTTGGAAGTTCACTTTTCCTCTTTTATTCCATCTTCTTCACTCCTTAAGCACCTCCATCCATCTCCTAATCCCTAGATGCTCCTTATACTTTTAAATAAGCTATATAACACCATTATTTATGATGTTATAACATGTACACAACATAAGATAATTTTTCGTGCAATTATACAAACATTACATATACGTTCAAGTGTCCCAAATGCAATGGTGCAAGTGTCATTATCGTGCTTATCTAATTCACATGTCTAAATGATCATTTATCAAATGCATATGCTTATGTGGGATTTCCAATCATGTATGTAATGAATAAGTTCATGTGATAATG
>CATIWR010272039.1:0-27895 GCA_949677035.1 Omphalea diandra
TATATATATATATATATATATATATATTCCCATGAACAAATATAACCATTTTGGCCAACTACCAATAAGGAGGAGAAGATCAAAGGAGAATCTTGTGCAACTTTCCCCATCATGGTGATCCGTTGTTTACCACCAAACATGGTCATTCATATGGCACCTTTTGGATTCTTCTAAACAATGAAATCTCTCATCACACCTTCAACTTTTACCTTTCCAAATGAACTTTATTCCACACTTGGTTAATTTGAATAATGATACTGTCGCACATGGCTAGCTGATCAAAATCAAATAAGATAACTATGATCTAGAATTATGCAGGAAAAATTTTAAGTAAGCCATGATTGACATGGAATTGAGAAAATTGAGTTTTAAATTGAGAATTGTTGTGTAAAATTTCTGCAAGTGCATATATTATAACAAGTAATGTAATAGTAAATATAGTATTATTCTCATAAGAATATGAGTCCAGTACTAAAATTATGAAATCTTATTATTATCTAGAAAATTAAAATTAAAATTTACCAATTAATTATTAAAACTAATTTACTAAATTAAATTATTTAATTAATTTTTAATATAATAGAAAACAATCAATAAGGATAAACTTCTAGGAAATAAAGGCTCATTGCATAACTAACTGAATTTTAATTATAAATGAATTAACTCTTGAAGATCGATTACCCTATGGTATCTATTATACTCTATCAAGTTATTCTAGGTATATTTTTATTAAATTTGTGACTATTGTGGTCACAAAAAATTCAATAAAAATTTTTCAAGTTCTTTGGCTAATCTTTTATGATCTGAAAGGATTATACTTATTTCTAAGTCTAATAATCCTAAATTTAACAATTAATTGAACTAATATCATGCTTCTAGTCTTGGACTCTTTCTCTTAGATAATGTCTTCTTCATTGTTTTATGAGCTCATACATATAAGCTCCTAATTTGCAACTGCATAGGTTAATAAATAATAAAATATATAAGAAATATGAATATCATTTCCACGAGGATCAATGCAATAAGTAATAAGCTTATGTTCCTTGTCTTATCTAGAAACCTTCAGTGAAACATTGTTTAAACTGTGAACTATACATTCTAAAACTACTTTAACTATAAACAAATTTTTGCAAGAAAACATCAATAAAAGAAAATAGCTAGGCATTCAACTTCACTTTTTAACTTCGTATGATTTCTAATCTTTAATCTAATTAGTTTATTCATCCAATATTACTATCAGGCCACTTAAGTTATTAATTAATCTTTCTTAAGTATCAATTAACCTACAATAACATGTTAAACAAAAAGTTTATCGATACAATAGTTAAACATCATGCAATGATAACAATAATCTACTAAAATCTCTCAACACAAAATAAATTAAAAGAATTATTGAAGATCTATTTCATAAAAAGCATCTCTTGATAGTCTATTCACAAAAACAAATATAACTAATGGCTACTTAATCAATAACAATAACTTCACAATAATTACTAACACAAAGAATGTGAGTTAATCAACATCCATCGACACCCTAGCTAAGAAAAGAATTAGTTCATAATGCAGAAGAAAGTAATCAAACTATATTGTATGGAAGCATTGTTCTTCAATATTTAACCTCTTACCTGATTGCCCCTTTAATCTCCTTTTGTTCTTAACCTCTTGTTTGATGCTTTGGCTCTTCTTTTGATTGATTTTTATGCCTATTGAATGGTGAATTTCATATGCCTTTACCCTTTTTGATAATGGCAGAAAGTAGGAACCTTATAAAATTAAATTAGGAAGCAATTGGAGTAGAATAAAAAGTTAAAATTTCCCTTATTTTAGTAGTGCACTACTATGCAAAGATTTGCATAGCTATGTATAGTTGTTATTTCCTTTTAGCTCCAAAGGTTGCATGGTCATGCAAGGTGGTATGCAAATTATATCATCTATCGCTAAATTTCATGGGCATGCAAAATAGTTGTCTAAAGTGGTTACAAGACCATGTAAAGATTTGCATGGTCGTGTAAACACTCTAACATGCTTTTTGAGCTCTTTTCTTTCACTTTTATCCTACAAAACAAAATAGTCCCTTATAAAGTCCTTTTATATGTCAAACTCAATCAGGATCTCTAAAATTTCAAGGAAATTAAACTATAAAATGTATTAATTTATGTACCAAATAACAATACCTTAAATATACATATATTTGGCTATAATATATGAATAGAATTACGAATATACAATTGTTAACTCAAAATAATTTAACATGAATCAAAATCAAAAATCAATTAATGAATATAGTGGAGTTAATGGGTTATATCTGTATTCTTAAAAATAAAATTTTGGTATTAAAATAAAAATTTAAAACTCATGAATTCGATTAAGCATAAATTAGAAACAATTACATTTTCATAATAATCTTAAAGAAAGAAAGAGTTTAATAGAAAAGAACCATAATAATCTTAAAGAAAGAAAGAGTTTAATAGAAAAGAGTGATTTACTCATAACAAAAGATTAGAATTTCTTCACAAAAGCTTTTAATTTAGTTTTAATCTTCAAATTTTGTGTTTCTCTTGTTGGATATGTCTCTAATGCAATGTCATAGGTTATTTTTTTATTCTCCTCAAAAAGTATTAAAAATATGTATTTGTAAGAGTTGTATTGGGTTAGATCAAATTAGAAAGATAAATAAAGTTTCTAGAGTCATTGAATGACCTAAATGTAGGTCGTGCAATATTAATGGCTTGAATCCAAACCATGTAACATCTTAGCTGCTCAAACTCGTGTCCAGTAATTTTACATGGCTTATGTCTAGGTTATGCAACCTTTCTACAGTGGATTCTTACACTTACAATAATTTGTGAGAGAAATATTTATAGCTAAAAAATTCTAAATACCTTGCTTCTTTTTTAGTTGAAAATTTGATGTGTGCTTTATAATTTTATAGTTTTGATGAAATTCTAATTCTATCATTTTCATCTTGATTAGCTTAAGATATTTTATTACCTTGCTTTAGCCTAAACCTATGGGCTTTGCACTGACTTAAGTGTCAGAGTATATTTATTAGTCATTCATCTAGCACTCCATCTTAGCCTTCCTTTATGTATAAGATCTACTATGATCACTAAACATCTATATTATTGGAATGCAAGCTCGATAATCACAACCATATCAATTTCATTCTCAAATGATGAAGGTAACAATGTTTAAAGAGGGGCAAAACTTGAAAAAGCCTTTAAATCAACCTCACCCATACCCCATCCAATTTCTTTTATATTTTCAAAAGATGTCTATACATTTAAGTAGATGGTTATACAACCAACTTACATGGCTAAACAAACATCTTATAAATGTCTAAACAGGGAGAAGTTTTTATAATAATGACCTTATTTCTTCTTTTAGTTATACAATAAGTAGTTGGTTATACAGTTAACCTCTTAGTTGTATAAACAACTTCCAAATCTTAATTATAGAATAGTTATTGATCTTACTACCTAAAAAAGTGAGGAAAAGGATTAAGTGGATCTTGTGCACGTAACATAGATGCACCTTATTCCCTGTTTATGAATATATATCTCTTAAAAGTGAGAGGAAGAGACTCACTTTCATAGCTAAATGTTGTTAAACTAAAGACTTAAAACCCCAAAAAAATACCTTTCAAGCATAAAAAATCCAAGAACTACAAAGCAACTCACTAAAAGGTTTAAGAGAAGACAAAGAAAAACCCCTATTTTATATTAAAATCACTATCTTTTGGGGAAAACTTACTACTAAACTTTTCCTTAAGGACAACAAGCTAACCCCTAGGCCATTGAAAGGTCGTTTTGCATCATATTTCTTCCTCTTCCTTTTTTTTTTTTTCTCTTTGATTTCATTTTTTGCCAATTGTAGATCTAAAAGTCTATATAAACATTTTAGTGGTATGATAAGCATTTTCTCACTTATAGATTCATTTACTAGTAGAGGTTATAGTAGAAAATTTTTCATTATCCTTTACTCCTTGATCTTAGGAATTGCCTTCGCATACTTGGTAATTCTTATTATGCAGTGTGCCATCACAAATGCATTGGACTTGTTAAGTCATGACTATAATCTTTCTATCAACCTAAGGAGGGTTAATCTTCTCTTAGTAACCATGCACCAAAGATAGAAAGATCGTGTGTGGTGCAGTTTCCATTTAATTACCCTTTTCAATTGATGTTCCACATTATGAATCTATAGGCAATCCTGAGTGCATGAGTCTTAATCCTTGATGCATTATTATTAGAGGATTAGTAGTTGAAGCTTTATCTAGTAATAGATTGCCATAACTCATTTAATCCCAATTTGAAGATAAGAGGTTTCTTGAGCTACTTCAAAATAAGAAGAGAGGTCTTAAGGGGTCATTTTTAAGGTTTTTTTTTTCCTAAGACTTCTTCTCCTATTTATACTCCCCTTAGTCTCGCTCAAAATAGGAAAAATCTCATCCTCCACAAATTAGGAAAAACTAATAATAAACTCTCCTCTTTTGAATAGGACCCAGTGCTTCCTAAATATATTTCATAGACTCTTCCTATACTGCACAGACTCTTCCTAAATTGTATTATGAAGGGATTGAAATTTTGTCTCGTAAAATATAAACACTGGTCCTTGAATTGTCAAATTTTTGTTTAGTCCCTAAACTTCTAAAACTGCATAATTTCACCCAGAAAACTTCTATAATTCATCAATCAGCTCTAATTTTTAGGATTTCCTATAAAATCACAAAATACAAGCCAAAAGTCAGACATCATCTAGTATTTTCTCCAAATTAGACTCAATTAATTAAAAAACTAACCCTAAAAATACTAAAAATAGAGAATTATTAAATTCTTCCATGCTTAGCATTTTGCTTGTCCCTAAACAAAAATACTAAGCTAACGGGAAAAAAAAAAGAACAAAAGACTCAAAATAAAACAAGAAAAATACTAAGCATAAAACACATAAAGCCTAACACAATTGACTCATAAACACATTTCATCCCCTTATCGGCATTATATAACAAACCAAATTAATTGAGCTATGCGAAAAATTCATCAATTCTCAAACTTACAAAAACTGTGTTCTAGCATACTTATTTAATCATAACTATCCCTAAATCAAATGCATCAAAGATTATCCATTCACAAATCCCAAAAAAAAAAAAAAATTCATTTGTCAAGTTTCGCACAATGTACCCCTCATTCCAAGTGTTTAAAGGTTAGTATATGCTCTCATCATCCAACAAATAGCCTAAAAGTCTACCATAAGCTTGAGAATAAATCATATCTCCACCATTTAAGTTCAATTACAAGCACAAATCAAAAGGTCTTTCTTTTGATTTGTGCTTGATAGAGGGTAGGTAATTTTAGGCTAGTGGACTACAAAATAATTGATCATGCTTACTAAATACACTTTCAAATCAAACACACATGATCTTTCAAGAAAAAATCTCATGCGTAAAACATAATCTCACTCCCATGGACATTAAAAATAATAGAAATTCTAGGCCCTTTCTTGATATACTTTACAAAATAGATTTGAATTGTCGTCATAAAAAAAAAAAATCCTCTTCTTCCTCTTTTATTTCTTTAATTTTTTTTCTTTTTTGATTTGATTTCTTTCTTTCTTTTTTTTGACATTTTATTTTTTAAGAATGAGAAAGAAGAGTTATTATAAAATCACACAAGGTAACAATTCAAAAATCAAGCACTTAATTAAATAACATTCTCTCATTCTCACCTTAAAGAATAAAACACTCAACCCCATACTGAAGACTTCTCATTAATTTCATGAAACAACCCCTTGTAATTGTAGAAACAAAATCCCATCCCAAAGCAAACATGATTTAATATTTTAAGGGACTAGGCTTCATTGGCTAGCTAAACATGAGATTATAATAAAGAAATGTGATTTTTATAGACTCAATGGGGTTCACTAAATGGATAAAAGGGTGGATGAAGAACAAATGGCTAATTCTAAATTTCCTTAATCATTTTTATGCTTGTATTCGATAATGTGGTCTCAAAACAATAGCAAATCAAGTTCTAGAGACTCTAGCATTATTTAAGAACTCACTTAACAAGGAATTCACAAAATTAAGCACATCACAATAAAAAAAAAGACTCAAACATTTCTTTATAGTGTAAAAAAAAAATGAATTTTAATTTTTTAAAGAATTTGTAAACTTCCTAACCTTGAGATTTTCTTTAAAGATAGTGATTCTTAAATATCTATGGTAGAAAATAAAGTTTGCAAATTAAAAAAATGAATCCAAGGCATAACTAGATATTTTTGACCAAGTTAAGATGAAAATGAGGGAACTACTAATCAAGTAATGAGTCATTCACATAATAATTTTTTTATACATAAAAAGAAATTAAAATAAATAAAACTAAAATTATCAAATAATACAAACCTTCCCCCACACTTAAGACACATTGTCCTCAATGTGGAGGAGAAGTTTTTAGCACTACAAAACCAATAAATAGTAGGCTAAAGAAAAGTAAAAAAACAAAAGGAAAAAGAATAAAGAAATTAGGAAACTTCCCTGGAATCTCAAGGTGCAACTGATGGAGGCGGAAGGTGCCGACCAGACTAGGGGTGAGGTCGCGTCGGGATTTGATGATGATTAGTTGCAAAATAGGAGAGTTGTGGCTGCAAAATTATTTATTATTTTTTTGAATATTTATTTTATTAATATTATTTATTTATCTTTTTTAGAATTCTCCTTGTATGCATCAACGCACATGTGTGCATTGAGAACTGTACTGTGATAATTTTGCTCTTGGAGAGTAGCCCATGTGCAGTCCTAACCGCACACATGTGCGGCTTGGATAGCACAAATACAGACACAAAAGGGATTAAAATCCCTTTGTGTGCATTCATGCACAAGTGTGCGGGAGAAATCGCACATGTGCTATAAGTTTTTTTTTTGGCACAAAAGGATTTTAAATCCCTTTGTGCATATTTACCCACAGGTGTATGGTTAATCACACACCTTTGGACCCTTTTTTTTTTTTAAATTCCTACAAAAACAAATCAAAACAATAAAAGTCACATTAATTAAAATTCATAAACAAATCAAATTTTTATAATTTTGGATTTTATTTTATAGTTTTTATTTTTATTGTTTTATTTATTCATTTTTATTTTTTTGAAAGGAGTAAAAACCATAACAAAAATTATAAAAAATGAGACTAAAAAAGAAGGACAAAATGAAATGAAAAAGAATTGGCTAAATTAATATATCTAAAGTGTTCCTAATATTTTTGTCCATGGCAACGACGCCAAAAACTTGATACGATTCAAGGCCAACACTTATAGATCGAGTAGGCAAGTGCATCTATCGAGTATAGTATATCGGAGGAGTATCGAGTGTCGATCCATCAAGGACTAAAAGTACTAGTTTTAACTATTTCTCTATTATTTAACTAGTAAATTTAAGTGAATTAATTAACTAATTAAAAACTAAAATAAATTAATTCTACAAATTAGAATAATGAAAATATGAACTAGTGGGAAAAAGGTGACCAGTATGACAAATGACACTCAAGTATTTAATCCCCCTAAGACTTATTAAGAAATTAATTTTCCAACAATGCAATCTAATTTAGTTTTTATAGAACCGTGGAAATCCCTTTAGTATGTTAAATTTCTTCTAAAGATAATTAACAACTAATTCTAGGTTAATTAATTGGAATCTCTTCCTACTTAAAACCCCTAAAATTGTATTATATTTCTTTGAATTTCACTATTAGGTCTAACCCTCATTCTGAGGATTTATGTTATCCTATCTCTAGGGGTACATGCAACTAATTTCAATTGTGCTAAATCTATTCAATAACTTGATTTCTCAATCTAAGTTTATAGAATTGTAAAACAAGAATCAATATTCATGACATATCAATTCAAGAAGATAAAGAGCAAACACAATTGAATTCCATAAAATAATGAAAAAATTGTATTATCTAAAGAAACTCACAATTCAAAACTTATCTTAGGGTTCATCATACCCAAGTCCCTAACTAATTTAGTTAATAATGGAATTACTAGCAAACATTAAAATAGAAAGAAAATAAAATAGAAAAGTTTCATGATAAAATCATTGTATTCTTCAATTCTCTTCAAGCTTGATGGATGACCAATAATTCTCCTCTTGTGGACAACTTCTTCTATAGAAAAATAAAAATAAACAAAAGACTTCTCTCGAGAAAAATAAAATAAACAAAAACTCTCTCTTCTTTTTTCTTTTTTTTTTTTCCCTAAGACTTCACCTATTTATACTCCCCTTAGTCTCCCTTAAAAATGGAAAAATCTCATCATCCACCAATTAGGAAAAACTAATAATAAACTCTCCTTTTTTGGATAGGACCTGGTGCTTCCCAAATATATTGCATGGATTCTTCCTATACTGCACATACTTTTCCTAAATTGTATTAGAAAGGGACTGAACTTCTGTTTGGTAAAATATCAAAATTCGTCCTGAATTGTTAAATTTTTGTTTGGTCCCTATACTTCTGAAATTGCATAATTTCACCTAGAAAACTCTCATATTTCATCAATCAGCTCCAATTTTCAGGATTTTCTATAAAATCACAAAATACAAGCCAAAAGTGAGACATCATCTGGTATTTTTCTTCGAATTAGACTCAATTAATAATAAAACTAACTCTAAAATACTAAAAATAAAGACCTATCAACCTTTTAAAGAGCTGTCAAAGATTGCTGATGAATTTATAAAATTAAATCAAATGATTATAACATCATGAACTTAATTGATTTTAGACATTTCAATTTTCATAATCCATAATCTAAACTTTTTAGTTATCAACTCTAAAAGCTTTGGATATGTGATCAATCAAGCAAAACATATAACAACTAGTCAAACATCAATCTAATATTGAGAATAAGATGTGTACCTAGATGTGATTTCATAAGGTACTACCATCAAGCATGCCTAACACTCTTTTGATGAACTGCATACTTTTTTCACTAAAAGCTTTTGTCAAAATATTTGCTAAGTGATGGTTAGTGTTAACAAATTCTAACACAACATCTCCATTGTTCATATGATCCCTTATGAAAATAATGCCTAATATCTATATGCTTACTTTTAATATGCAAAATAGGGCTATTGATCAAATTGATTGCACTAGTGTTGTTACACTTATTGGCTATATGATCTATAATAACATGATAATCAAGGAGTTGTTATTCCATCCAAAGGATTTGTGCATAATGTCATCCTATTGTTATATATTCTACCTTAATTATTGAAAAGAAAATGAGTTTTTTTCCTACTCTAATAATTCTTCCAATAATTGACATGTTCCTGAAGTGATTTTTCTAAGGTACATCTAATAAATTCAACATCTAAGAATGCTCTAAGACTTACTGAGGATCCTTTAGGATACTATAGTCTTAAGTTTGGTGTACATTTAAGTATTTTATAATATGTTTGACAACATGTAAGTCTGATTCCTTAGGATTACATTGATATCTATCACATGCACACATAGTAAACATAATATTTGGCCTAGAAGTAATAAAGTATAGAAGGCTTCCAATAATACCTATATATAGTGTTTGATCTACTGCCTTACCATTTTCATTTATTTCAAGCTTGGTGTTTATGCTCATTGGAATGTTACACGGTTTGCTTGCATGCATGCCAAATGTTTTGAGTAATTATTTTATTAATTTGGTTTAATTGATTAAAATTCCTCTACTCCTTATTTGATTCACAAGCCGAAAAAGAATTTAAGTTTCTTCATTATTTTTATCTCAAATTCTCTTTTCATAATTTGGAGAAATCCTTATGTAAGCAAACATTAATATCATCAATTTTGTATCATATATATATATATATATATATATATATAAAATCAAATATCCCTATCATGCTTTTTAGAAAAAAAAAAAAATGGTGTCCGCCAAAATTTTAAGATACCTTTCTCTAGTAAAAAGTTGCTTAACCTATCATACCAAACTCCTAAAGCTTGTTTTAAGCCATACAAGGTTTTAATGAGTTTTTAAACATGATTTGGATATTCATGATTTTCAAAACTAAGAGGTTGTTCCTTATAAATCTCCTCCTCTATGAATCTAGTCAAGAATACACTTTTTAACGTCAATTTGAAAAAGTTTGAAATCCATGAATGTTGCAAATGCAAATAGAATCATAATTACTTGTAACCTTGCAATAAGGTAAAGTTTTCATCATAATCAATACCTTCCTCTTAGTTGTAACCTTTGGCCACCATCCTAGCCTTATTCTTAGATATAACTCTAAGCTCATTTAGCTCATTTCTAAATATCTACTTAGTTCTAATAATAGGATGGTTATTTGGTCTTGGAATTAAGGTCCAAACTTCTTCCTTTTAAATTAGTTAAACTCTTCTTGCAAAAAAAGTACCCGATGCTAACATTGATAGCTTCATTTATGGTCTTAGGCTTAATGAGGGAAATAAAGGAAGATTATTGCATGTATTTCAAAAGGAGGATCTAATCAATACTTTTTTTAAGGATCACTAATAAAGAGAATTTTAGGATGATCGTTCTCTTCTATGCAATCCTTGTCTAGTTGTTGAATCATTTGCTTTATATTTGGAGTAGGAGGTAGTTTCATTTGAGTGGTTATCATCTTTTTACTTATCATCCACCTTTTATCTTTTTTGCCACTATTTAGCTTGTCCATTAGACCTACAAGATCATCAATATTTTCTTCCTTTCTAGACAAAGTTTAGTGAGATTCATCAAAATAACATGCATTGACTCTTCATTCATAAGTTTTCTCTTATTGAAGACCCTATATCACTTATGACAGACAAAGTAACCTAAGAAAATCCCTTTATTAGATATAGAATCCAATTTTCCATGGTTGCCTTTAATGTTTAGAATGCAACAATTACAATAAAAAATCTAAAGTATGCAATTTTAGGTTTCCTTTAGTTCCACAACTCATAAGAAGTTTTCTTTAATACTATGCAATTTTAGGTTTCCTTTGGTTCCACAACTCATAATAAGTTTCTTTAATACTAGTCTCACAAAAATTCTATTTAAAACATAACAATAAGTGATTATGGCTTTTACCTAAATTATTTTAGTAAATTATACTTATTGAGTATGCTTTTAGCCATTTCTTAAAGTGTTTTATTTTACTCTTTTCTAATCCATTTTGTTGAAGAGTCCTAATAGTTGAAAAATTATGTGAAATTCAATTTTCTTCATATAAACTTTGAAACTTTACATTTTTAAATTCTCCATCAAGATCACTTTTAATGGTTGAGATTTTTAAATCCTTTTAATTTTGAATTCTTTTTGCAAAGGACTTTAAAACATTAAAAAAAATTTTATAAGAAAGAAAGTCATCTACAATGACAAATGCATAATGAATGCCAACCAAACTAGCAACTCTATTAAGGCCCAAGAGATCCATATATAACAATTGAAGAGGCCTTATAGAGGTTTCCTTATTCTTTGCCTTAAAGGAGGATTTGACTTGTTTACCTCTTTAACATTCATCACAAAATTTATCTTTAGATGAAACTGATCTTGGGAAGTTCTTCAACTAAGTTCTTTTTCTTTAATTTGTTGATCAATTCCATGTTTGCAAGTCTAAGTCTCATATGCCATGTCAATCATTCATCTATTATAGTTATAAGACACTTGACATCATTATTAGATAAGGAATTTAAATTAATAAATATTTTAGACCCTCCTATCAATAAACTAATGTTTATTGTCCCTTATTCTTGACATAAAAAAAACTTAAGGTTTAGACATAACTCTTAAACCTTTATCACATAATCGACTTACACTTAGGAGGTTATGTTTCAGATAAAGCAAGTAATAGACTTTGTCAAGAATAGGTGGGTTAACATTCATGGTAATTTTACCTATACCCTTAATCTTTGTCTTTCAATCATCACTAAAAAATGCAATTTCCAAGTCATTTAATCTTTTTAAGTTTGGTGAATAACTTTAGGTCCCTTATCATGTGCTTTGAGCTTCCACTTTCAAGTACCATTCATCTTTCTCCACTTTGGATTTGATGCACATATATAAGATAAAGAAATCATTTATTTTTAGGTTCCTAAATTTTATTTGGTCTTTATGGATAGGTTTCTCTTAGTTTCTCATCCAGCCTTCTAGAATGGCAATGATAAGTATTATGGCCATACATGCCATAGTTGTAACATTCTCCTTCAAAGTATGCATGGTTTTTAGGCTTAGAAGCAATATGAACCAATTATTTTCTAAGTGTATGTCTCCTTTATTCATTATACCTAACTGCATTCCATTTGAAGTATATCTATGATTTTCCAGGTGTTGAGTATGTCCATTTCATTGGAATCTTCGACAAGGTAAATGCATATTTTGATGAATATGTCTAGGAATATTACGATAATGTCTTAGTGCATACCATGTATCATGTTTTTGTACATGCTACCTTTTAGACATATATGATTGATATATGTATGCATAATTTCCCTATAAGAGAGTAGGTCTCCTATAGAGGTAATAGTTTTGAGAGGACTTCTATTTTCCTCTATTGGCTTTGACATTAGTTTCTGGCTTTTGTGGGGGCTTTTCGTTGGCTAGTTTTAGGAAGACTATATGTCCTAATGTAAACATTTGATTTTAGATTGTTAGGATGTGAGCTCAATGATGAAAACCTTATCGAATTCACCTAGGTGAAGTAAATAATGCCTAAAAAGAGGCAAGAACTTGGATAAACCTTAAACCAAACCCATCCATTAAAAAGCCTAGGCCTAGGAGCCCAATTCTTAAATTTCAAGAATGGTTTATACAACCAACTTAGTTATATGGACAATTAGCTTAATGGTCTATACAAATAACCTATAGTTTGTATAAATAATGCATAAAAGTCGAATAACAAGAAGCTTTTAGAATAGTGACCAAAAAAGCTGATTGGATGTACAACCAAGTAGTTATATGTGCAAACATCTTAATTGTTATTTATATAACTTCAAAATCTTAAATTATAGAATATTGAGTGATCTTATCCCTAAAGAGAGAATGTGAGAGAAGGGAATAGGGTGCAATTTATGTTATGTAGCACAGGTGCACTAATTTTTCTTTATAAATACCTTGCATCTTAAAAGGTGGAGTAAAAGGCAAAGAACACCCTAAGAAAGTGCTACTGAATTCAAAATTCAAAATCCTAAACATTTACATTCAAAAAGACTAAATAGCCATCCATCTATATGAGAGATCCAATGTAAAAGACTAAGCTTGAACCTTCTTTACATTGGGACCTTTGCACTTTAGGGAAGAACTCTATCACTTTAAGTGCCTCTAAAGGGTAGAAACAAACCCTCATGCCATTCCTTTTCTTGTTTCCCTCTCATTTATCCTCCTTTTCCCTTATTTTTCTTCTTTTGGTATTCCACCGATAATGGGTTTAGTGATTTATCCAAACACTTTATTATCTATGCAGACATCTCTATGGCATCTACAAATCACTAATTAGTTTACATACCATCAATAATGTTTGTGGACACTATACATAATAGTGCTTTCTTCTTTAATTTCTTTAATTTTTAGCCTTTTTCTTTAGATTCTAAGCTTCAATATGGATGGGATGAGGTATGTTGTAACAACCAAAGACTTCCATCCACCATATTTGGACACATTTGAAATTAAATACCATTTATTAGGTGTTTACCACTCTTAAAGTAGTATGATCATTTTCTTTTTCCTTTTTAAGTACATGTTTAAGAGGAAGATGATAGGGAGAGCTCAAAAGTTAATAAGCCCTAGATTCCTTTTTATTTTTTTATTAGATGCTTTTTTCTTATTTCTTTTTCATTGTAATTATTAACAAAATCTTAAAGAGGATTGGTTAGACTTCCACATGGCCAAATTAGTCCTCTCTTCATCTCTATAGCCTAAATTATAAAAATATATTAATTGGGGAAGGGAATCAACACTAATGATATAATTTAAGTTATTTTAAGTTATACCCATATGAGTCATTTTATTGATTTTGACACCACACACACTCACTCACTAATAGGTGCATCTTAGTCCCTTTCATGGCTAGGATTGCTTCTTCCTTCACTTATGGCATATTGAATGCATTTAAAGGCCACATAGGTGATGTTTTGGACACTTAAAACCCCATGATTCTACCTTCACATTCTGCCAATAATGGATTTATGTAACATACACTTTATGGTCTTGTATTTACCATGAACGTAAAACATATCTCTTAGTTGATCCCTTAAGCATATTTTGGTGATTGAGGAAGTAGGTCTTAGGCATATATCACACACCTTTTAGTTGACCATGATAGGCATTTTAAGGCGTGTTGCTAAGGTATTCCCTACCCAAGGTAAGGATGATATTATCTTCACATGTTAATTTGTTATAGTTACATATAAAGGTTGCCTTCTTTCATAGTTTATTTATTTACTTTAAGTACTAACTTGTGCCCTATTTTATAGGCTATGAAGTCTAATATTTACATATTATATGTATATTTAAGTGATTACATGAATATCTCTTTCATTTAATTGTGTACCTCTATCATTATACTCTCTTTCATTTAATTATGTACCTCTATCATTGTGGTGAATGACTGTATATGTTATGTTTGATGTTGACGTATGGAACATGTTAAATGTATGCTTATCTAAAATGGACTAAATAATTGATGAGAATAAAATTTATAAATATGAAGCCAGGATTTTTGAAGGTTGGATCCCAATGTCTAGATAATGTAGAGGTGCCTAACCTATTCTCCATGTCATACATAATTCTAAAACTAGATCTTTAATGGGATGAAATTGGGCCTAGTTAACCTATTTGGACTAGAACCCTTCCTTACTTGAAATTTTGTATTAAACATAGTTAGATGATGACTCCAGTCAAGTACATAGGGGTATTACCAAAGTATTACCCTCTAGGCCTTAATTGGCCTTTTGAATCTCTTAAGGGCTCCCACAATCGAGAAGCCTCCCTTTGGATTCCTCATTGATTCCTTCGCATGCCACCAATTAGTGTTGTATTAAAGTGTGACCTCATATCCTTTTGACTCTTTGATGGTCAATAAAAGGTTAGGAATCGTGAGTAAGATTTCACTCATTTAAGTATAGTTGTGAAACTCGGGCACTCACATCTAGTATCCTTCACTCTCACAAATGTTGTTTGTAATGTGGAAAAAGTAGAAAACAAGGATGCATTATAACCTAATCCAACGATGAAGTCTAATTTCTCCTTCCTTTTAAAGAATTTTGAAATATTCTTTTTTAGACTATTATTTTTAACCTCAAAGGAATTAACCTCCTTAAAGAGGAAGTCAAGATTCATTTAGTGCTTTGTTTCCCTTTTGAAGGGTAACGAAAGAAGAATTTAGAAAGCCATAGCTCTTAGAAAACTTAGTAATGAGGTCATATAGATCTTCCCTATAGTAAAAGTCAAAGGGATTGACCTTAGTGCCTTCTTCACTTTTAGACTCACTTCAGAAGGGACAATATTCTTTTATTCCAATGAAGATGGATTTGCAGTCTAATTTCATCATTATAGCACTCAACTTTTAAAGCACTAGATCATCTATGTGGCTTTGAAAGCTTTTTTTTTCTTAGGCTTGTACTTCCTTAAAGGATGTTTGTGCTTCTTTTGCTTTAAATGATTATTTTAAATATACTTCCTCATTGCATTCATAACAAATAATTTGGCTTTTAAGCTCATCTTCTTATATCCTTTCTTTATCTTTTCTTTTTTATTTGTTAAGACATTTTTCACTTAGTTTGTGATAATTGATTATCCTCACTATAATCAACACTTTTAATATAAGAAGTTAGTAAAGAGATAGAAAGTTTTTTAATACATGCCTTATTGGCTTTAAGAGCTATATCCTTCTTTTTAGGAGTTTTATCTCTAACTAGCTTTTCTAATATGATTTCAAGTGTTAGCAACTTACTTATGAGTTCATCTAGAGTCATTGCCTCTAGTTTGTTTGCTTACTCAATGGTAGTTCTCTTTACTTTTCACTTCTATTTGAGAAGTGCTCTACGTAGTTTGGTGACCACATTTTCATTAAAGTAGACCTTTCCCAATCATTTTATAGTCCCTATAATGTTAATAAACCTTTTATACGTTTTAGTGATGAATTCATTTGGTTGGTAGTAAATGTCTCATACTTATATGTTTGCATTTGAATCTCTTTTTCTTCACCTTATTAGTTCCTTCATGTTTATTTCAATGAGCGTCTTAAATCTCTTTTTTAGAGGTACACATTTTGTAGCTTGACATATTGAGATTTATGGATGGTATAGAATAAGACATACATAACTCTTCTATTTTTGAGATTGGCTTTCTTTTCCTCAGTTGTCCACTTACTTTTCTTCTTTGGAATTAAAAAAACTCTTACAAGCTTAGTAAGAACTTCTTTTCCTTCTTTCATTATACCCCAAAGTTATATGGTCTTACTATCTAAGAGCATCTCCATTTTGTTCTTCCATTAGTCATAGTCATCACCTTTGAAGAAGAGGGACTTATGGATTGATTATGATCCTTCTTGGCTTTTTATTTGATCTTTGCTCTTTGTAATGAGGCTTGAATAAAAAGACTTACTCTGATACCACTTATTTTCCTAACATGCCCTAAAAAAGTGAATAGTGTAGTGGCAAATTTTTACCTTATTCAAAGAGAGGTAGAGAGAATCAATCAATAATAAGTGCATAGAGATTTATAAAAGCTAGGCTTACACCAAGCCTATGTCCTCTCCTCTCGATACCACTAAAGATTTTTTATTAACAATAGTTTCTAGGTGCTATGAAAAACCTTTACATAAGTGAATTTAGCCAAATACCATATAAGCCTACAAAAGGTGAATTTTGAGGCACTACCTAAAAGCCTTAACATATAGTTTGCAAGTTATTCAAGCCTTTCCCTAAGGCAATTTTCAAGTACTATCTTAAACCTTTTGCAAAAGAATGGTTTAAAGGTTATGTCTCCAACTAAAAGTATTCTCATATAATAATTATAAGTAAAGTAGAAAGAAATACTCCAAACGCTCAAACTCTTATATAAATAGTATATGTAACCTCCTTAGATTGCTTGAGTGAGCTAAACTTTGATATTGGTGATGAAGTAAAAACAATATTTTTTTCTCTTCAAAAGATAAAATATATAATTGAAGAAGACTAAGTTCAAGCAATTAAAAATTTTAAACTCTTAAAATTACTTTTAAAGCTTTTAGATCACTTAGAGTATGTTTTTCTATCTCTTTCAACTTCTCTGTTTTTGAATTTCAAACTTTTAATCCTTATAGAGTGGTAGGATAGCAACTGGTCAGTAGATATAGTGAAAAAGTCTATCAAACTATTAACATAACTATTAGACGTACTATTAATGGTCATTAGTGAGATCACCAGGGTCATTAAATGAAAAATGCCCAATTTATCTTGTTTCAAAGATTATTAAGTGTCATGCCTTCATTCTTGTCCACCATCATTAAGTCTATAAACCGCACATTGAAATATAGTCCATGCTCTTTGTGATCCTTTCAACAATTATTAGCTTTAGTGTCTTACACTTAGCCAAATCAACATTATCTTTATGAATTATCCATAGTGCTTGAGGATATTCACTACCCTGCTGAAATGTTTACCATTGTTGAGCTATTTAGCCTTAGTAATTGAAGTGCATCAAGATAGAGCTTTAACACGCATTAAATTTTCCCCATGCTCATTATTTTCATCTTCATACTTCTTCATTCTTTTGGTTATTTCATATCACTATTACTTTAATTCCTTCTTCTCTTTTTCTTTGCAGTAATAGAGACACAATCGAACAGGTCACATAAACAATATTCATTCCAATTATGAATCATTTAATGAAATTACTTTCATAACTAAAGGCATAATGTTCCTTTTATTATCAATTAGCGCTTGTAAATTTAAGCCAAATATTATTTCTCGTCTTTAACTTTTGCTTAGCTGACTAACCCTTTTAATAGGGCAGGTTCATTTAATGTTCCTAACTTTTACCTAGACATAACTCACCTTTTTAATGAAATAGTTAGCATTTAGAGTTTTTTCATTATTCAAATAAGTGAAATCTAGCTTCTGATTTCTAACATTTTATTGGCCAATAGGAGACTAAGAGGGCACAAGATCAAACTTTAGTGCCACCGACATACATAAGATCATTAAGGAATCCTCAAGATGCCTTCTCAAATTATAAAGCCTAAGGCACATGTAAAAGGATCATTAAAAGATCTTAGAGGCAAATATTTTTGTAGTATCTCAAAATAAGAATAGGGTTGCCACTTGACTTTGGTTGAAATAAAATTTTTAGTAAGGAATGATACTAGTCCAAATAGGTTTGTGTAAGGCTAAACTCATCATCACCCCATTCGAGATTCAAGTTTGGAATTGGGTTAACTTGTTAAAGATGTTAGGCACCTTATATCACCCAGATTTTGGGATTTATCATTTGAATGAATCTTTAATTTGTTTGACATATTTGCAATTATTAATCAATTAGTCCATTTACGTGGTCATGATTATACATATAATCGTTCATTCATATAATCACATTCACTTAAGCATACATCCACATATATAGGGAAGGGGATATAATGATCAAATGTGGGGGACATGCATGAATAAGGAATAACTAAGATATCAAGGTTCATGTGTCTTAAACCTATAAAAGAGAGTTAATAAATCAATCTATAATACTAAGGCATATAAAATCCTAGTCTAAAGATTACCCAACAAGGAATGGAGAGTTTTACCTCCTCTAATGGATGCTTCACAAGCCATATACTAAATCTCTTATTACCATATGATATAAATGTGTGGTATATGAAAGATATAGGTGAAGGATGTTACCATTGGACACATACTTAAGCAAATAGAAGGCTAATCACATAAACAATATGAAGGGGGAAGAAATGGTATAATATATATTAAAATAAATCCTAAAAATAACTTAAAATAAAAAGAATCATGGAGTCATAGGCCCTTATAGCCCTTGCCAATGACTTCCCCATACCTATAAACATCCTAAGCATAGGTGCACAAAAGGCATACTAAAAAATGGGAAAAAGTAAGAATATACATCATTGTGAGCAATCAAGATGGTATATAAAGACCAACTTGTGATTTGTACATACCACTTATATAAATGCCCAAAATTGATAAATCCTACTTTTCTTAAAGTTATATTTATTAGAGTTATTAAAATTTATTTTACTATGAGTTATTTGAATTTTAGATTGAATTTAAGTATTGAAATAATATAAGAGTAATTTTTATTAGGAAAAATTATTTGGGATACATGCATATATAAGTCATACTCAAACTAATACAATTTTAAGAAGAGTAAAATATTTTAAAAACTATATATTAATTTTATTTATTAGTGATTATGATATTATATTTTATTTCTAAATTTAATCACATTGTATATGTGAAAATTTTGTAAAGATAATAGAAATTATAAATATTATTATAAATATTTTAAGTGAGTTTCAATATTAAAATACATGATTTATTTATAATGAGATTTTATTTAAGTAGTGTTAATAATAATAACGTATTTAAATAAGAACTCAACTATTAAAAATAGTTTTTATAAAGAAAATGAATTTAGTTTATGTATAAATATAGTTTGAATTATTTTTTAAAGTTTTACTTATATATATATATATATATATATATATATATATATATATATATATATATATATATTTGTGTGGTTGTAATTGGTCCACATGGGACCAATCACATCACATCCCATATTTTGAGAAGATCATGCAGCCCAAAAAAAAAAAAGGAGGAGGAATGGTAAAAAGGAAAGAAAAAAAAAAAGGAAGGGAGAGAGAGAGAGAGAGAGAGAGAGAGAGAGAGAGAGAGAGAGAGAGAGAGAGAGAGGACTAGTTTGGCATGCTTAGGCATTAACATTGACACCACCAGCATCGCCATCTCCCGCACATCGCCAGAAGGTGGTTGGTGGTGGCGGCACATGGAATTGGTGGAGATGAAAATATGATTTGTTGATCACCAAATTTCAAATTGTCATATCTCTTAATTTCGAAAACTAAATCGAATATGATTGGTGGCATTAGAAAACTAGTGAACCCAACTTTGATTTAGTATATGACATGTCATCAGAAGAAGCCTACACTGGTTATAGAAGCAGTCAAAGTCTTAACATTTTTTTAATGGTTTTTAGTCGATTTTGGCTAAAGGAATAAGAGTTTAACTACACTGCTACATCTTATAGACTATTGGAAGGATGATTTATGCTTTAGTATTGGTTGTGTCATCACCAGTCACCAACAATAAACTCTGGCCACCATAAGTGGTGCCTCTGGCAGTAGCTTCGGTGAGGTTCAAAAAGAGAATCGAGATGGAACACACTCCTCTTTGTCCTATTCGCGTTGGTCTAATTTTTACGAATTATGGATGGTCTTGTGAAATTTTATGAATTTTTATCTATTTTTCGATAAATATGATTTGGGTTTATTGGACTAGGGTAGTTAACCCAAGTCTTGGATCTTTTTTGATCTTGACAAGGGAGATTAATCATGTCTAATGGTTCAAAGTTAGTATTGTTTTGCAGCCCTTTTGTTTTTATCTAAGTTAGAAGTTGGATGTAGCACAAAATCTTCAAAGTGTGAAAAGTGTTGTCCTCTAAATCGCGATCGCTACCTTGGATTCGCGACCGCAATCTATTAAAAGACTTGTAAGAAGTCAGACAGGTGAAATTGCGAAGCCTTTTCTCGGCCGCTATTCATCCAAATGATGGTGTCCAAATTTGGCAGACGAATTCGAGGTGTGTGTCATGCCCTAGTCGCGATCGCGAATTTTCGAAGTAACTCTAGAGGGAAGCAAGTCCATAATCACAGTATGACAAGTATCTCAATTGACCATTAGAAGTCAAATTTCGTAGACGCATCTTGTTCGTAGCGATCACGAATCATGAGGAAGAAGATGACCATCTTCGGCAGACGAATTCGTGTCCTTCTATTGCGGCATGTACAAGAATACTCACGATCGCGACTTATGAAAATAGGTGAAAGGCAACGACTACAATTTCCTAGTAAACCAATCAAAAGTTGCCATGTGGACTAGCCGTTAGACACAAATGGAGTTTTCCTTAAGGAATTTGAAATTCGTGATCGTAAAAGAGCAGTAACAACCACGAATGAAGCCTGTCAAGCATTTAATGCAAAATCTGTCTAGCACACTTTAAAGATCTTATACCAGTTTTATTATAACGTCTCTTTGGTGGGTAGAGGCTATAAATACCTACCAAACAGATGTAAATGCAAGAGAATTAATAACTTTATAACCAAACTCTTGCAATTTTCTCTTCTTTAATTGATTGTTTGGTGTGAGCATAAACACTATTTTGTAAAGGTTGAAGTGTTAGCCTGTCAAAATACTATAGAGAGGTTGTTGTGTGAGCCTGAAAAACACAAGTGTAAAGGCTATTGTGTGAGCCTCTAAAACACAAGTGTAAAGGTTATTGTGTGAGCCTTAGAAAACACAAGTGTAAAAGTTTGGTGTGAGATTGAAAATACCATTGATAGTTACTGGAATACCCAATTACTGAGAATTGGGGAGTAGACGTAGGGTCGATTATACTTGAACCATTATAAATCATGTGTCTTTATTTCTCTTATACTCTTCTATTTTTAATTTTCACCATACCAATTCAACCCCCATTCTTGGTGCTAAGGGCCAACAAGTGGTATCAAAGCAAGGTTTCACAATCAAACCTTCTTATCTAATTTGTAGTTAATGATGGCAAAAGATAGTTTGGTTTTGGGTTTTGGTTGAGGAGGAGGGATTGGTAGGTTGCCTTTTTCAATGATAAGCCTCTTCCTTTTGGAGGCTTAAGATGTCTCTATCTTTTTAGCCCTAAAGGCACTCAGGGTATATGCAGATGTATCTGGGTGTATGGCTTTGGCATTTATTAAGTAGGTGAGGTCAAGGAAGTTTTGAGAAGGGATGAGTTTCTTGGTGAGGAATTTTTCATTCTCCTCATGTTGAGCTCCAACAAAATGGTAGATTATTGTTACATACGATGGAAGAAGGAATTGACTTTTTGGTTTGGTGCTCATATAGATCAATTTATCCACAACATACAGACTTGTATGGATGGGTTTGTTTTTGACAAGGTAGACAAGAAAGACTAAATCCTTTTGAGACACTTTCCCATTACCATCACCTTTAGCATTGATGAAAAAGGTGATGATACGATGGAATATCCAAAGGGGTAAGGTTTTTATGTGTTTGGCTAAGGAAGTTTTTTGGTTGTGTTTGGTTTCAATTGAAATTTCAAACCAAAAATCAAAATAGATTACGTCAAGAGTAGAGATAATGAAAGGGATATGTTCTCTGACTTGAAGGTTGAAGAGGGTGGATAATTGTTCAAAAGTAAAAGTATGGATCTTCGAAAAAGCAAAATACTAACCCGTATTGTCTGGCTCGTGATTTTGCTTTGTGACTTAGTTGAATTGTACACATGAATTCCCTAATAACTTCTTCGTAACCAGGTTCATCTCGAAAGATAAACTCATTTCAGCCTAAGTTTGATAGGAATGTATGTATTTCTGTATTGATTCCAAGTGTCTCCAATAGAAATGTAGAAGGAATTTTGTTAGGGCAGATGATTTTTTAGGAGTTTGCTTTGAAGTGCTCCTTCTCCTCCTTTGTGATGCCCTTCATTAGATGAAGTGCTAGAGGTTCAGGCGGTTGAGCCACAACCTTGCCCTTTTTTGCTCTGGAAATTTTCTTGGGAGCCACGTAAGAAATTATAGAGTTTGGAAAGAAAAAATTGATTTGGAATTGGATGAAATGATAAGAAACTTGCATTAAATAAGTTGTCACTTCACATTATAGTTGTAAGCAATTAATACCCATTAAAGAAACTCTACGCTTATTGTCAAGGCATAAACCATTATTTATTTCATGTAGACAGGTGGTTGATAGTCAATATTTAGCTTTCAAGGTCCTTAGTCCTATCGAACTTCTCGTGGGAAGTAGTTATTGAGAGTATGGCTCTCCCTTCTCCCTTTTTTTTTTAATTGTTCATTTTTTCAATGGTATTTAGATATACATAATGGTCACTGATTCTAACCTCAATGTTGTGTTATATTTTTCAAAAACTACAAAAGTGATTTAATGACTATTGTGGTTCTCATAATGCCTATTGGAAACATTTTAATACTTGTTAAGTATTTGAGTATGCTCGTTGGGAGGTCTAAAAGGTGTAGCTCAACTTAGAGCACTTTACCAATGTATATTATGAAAGAACAATGCCCGTTTTGAGGCCCATAGAGCATTACTAAAATTTGATCTTTTCTCCAATGCCTGATGTGAAAGTGTAAAACAAGTTATAAGGTCTAGTTCAACGCTTATTATAAAATTATGATTCCTATTACGAAGTCCATAGTGCATAACTTATACTTGAGTACTTTTCTAATCCCTGAGCATTTTGTTCAATACCTATTGCTAAAGAGATAATGTCTATTGTGAGGTACATAACACCTATTTCAAGTAAGTAATGCCCATTAGTTTGTTCAGTTGAGTTTACTTTGAATCACCGTCTTTAATTCAACCTCTAACTCAAATGTGCTAAAGATAAATTTTTCTTTAATCATTACAGTTCAAGGAATTGATGTACTTGTAAGTTTTAACACAAATACTATTAGGTAAATGTTAGTCCTAAGTCTTATTTTTAATCATCAAAATAAGAGCTTGGAACATAAAAGGTTCAACTTTTGGTGTCACTTTAAAGACTTATAGTGGTACCTCTTGTGATGCATCTCCTTGAGGTTTTTCAAGCACTAACCTCTTCCTGTTAGAGGCTTAAGACGCTTTTAGTTGTCTAACTACTTGAGCCCCTAACAAGTACTGGTGTGTGTTTGGTTTGATTGCCTTGGCATTAAAAAGATAGGTTATGTAAAGAAAATTGGTATAAGGAATATGGGAGGGGTAATTTGTGCTTCAAATTCTATATTCAAAGGTCCCACATGCCTATAGATGGTAGTAACATGAGATGGGAGGAGGAATTGGCACTTAGACTTTTAGCTCATGTATTCCAATTGATTAATGAAAATAGAGGCATGTTTGTGTAGGCTTACTTAGGATGAGATAGTAGAGGAAGGATAAATCTTTTTGGAGACTTTTTAATTACCATCACCCCTTGAATTAATGGATAAGCAATGATGCATTGAAAAAGCCAAATAGGTAGGGTTTCGATGTTTTTAGCTATTGATATCCTTTGTCATGGCATTTTTGAGATTTAACTTTAGAATTCAAAAAAGATGAAGTTCATGGAAGAGAAGTTAAAAAGGGGTGTTCTCCTTATTTTGGAAATTGAAGAGGGAACATAATTAGGGATAAGTAATGAAAAATTCTTTGCCAGAGTATATAAACATCAAACCAAACATACCTACTTGAAAGGATGATTCTTTATTGACTTACATTGTGCACATGAACTCCCACACAATGTCTTCATAACCCGTTTCTTCACAGTAGATAAATTAAATCCACCTTAAATTATTTAGGTAGCCTTTGATTTCTTCTTTTAGGATGAGAGTATTGAGAAGAATTTTAAATGGATCTTTTTGGGTTGGATCACCTTCTTTTTGTCGACTTTATATATGTCATTTTCCTCTCTTGTAACCCCTTTCATCTTATGTAGGGAGAGGGAGATTCTAGCAGGAAGGGATGAAGATTGGTCTATGCCCTTGCCCTTTTTTGACTTAGAGAATTTCTTGAAAGCTGTTAAAGAGAAAGATGGAAGAGAATGATGGGAGAAGAAGATGTAAGAGAAAGAGAAAAGTTGAATGAAAGATAAGGCAAAAAGTGAAAGGGAAGGAGTTTACGGAGTCTAATATGTAGAAATTGAGTATAAAATATAAAATAAATGACTGAAAATGCATTTATATGGGTGGTTACACAATTTGGAGAACTAATGGTTAATGTCCACCGAAGGCTTGTAAGTCGCATTTGTTAACCACATGTTGTGACCGTGGTCTTCGAAAAATGTAAGTAACAATTAAAAAAGTCTTAGAAAGGTGTGAGTTTAATAGTTTGAAAATTTTGAAATTTGAATTCTATTAGTGGCAACTTGAGGCCATGAGCACAATTGGTGAAATACTTTGAAAAATTAAACTGACTTTAACATAGGTACCATAACTTGAGGTCTCGATTGTGATTTAGTGGTTAATTTTCAAAAACATTTTAAAAATGAAGTTTTAAATAAATGGTCCAATCCTAGTGTGATGAAATTGATATCTTGATGATCAATTTATGTAATTGAACATGGGAAGTTCCAATGCACTATGAATTGACTCGCTTAATATGACAAACACAATAAATCATTGACATACATAAATTAAGGATATTAAACAATCAATAAGTATCAATCATCAATTACATATGAACACTATGAGATCCATTTTCACCTTAGGAAGCTTCCACTAAGCATGCCAAGTTCTGTTTTGATGAAGTTGATCCTTTCTTCATTAAAGAGTTTAGTGAAAATGTCCACAAGTTGGATGTTAGTGTCAATGAATTCTAACAACACATTACCATTTTACATATAATCTCTAAGGAAATGTTGCCTAATGTCAATGTGGATGCTTCATGAGTGTTAGATAGGTTCTTAGAAAGATTTATTGCATTTGTGTTGTGACACTTAATGGTAGTGTGATCAACATCTTAGCCATAATCTTTGAGTTGTTGTTTCATCAAAAGAACATGAATGCAACAACAACCCACTGTCACAAATTCTACTTTAGTAGTGGGTGAGGCAACTAACACTTACTTCTTACTAAACCAAGAAAATAAACAATTACCAATAAATTGGCAAGTTCTAAAAGTGCTCTTCCTATTTAATAAACTATAAATATAATCTGCACTGAATAACTAAAAAGACTGAAAAATGAGTTCTTAGGATACCACAATCCTAAATGCATAGAGTAATGAAGATATTTCAAAGTTCTTTCAATTGCATACAAATGAGATTCTTTAGGATGAGATTGAAATCTAGCATAAAAACAAACACTATACATAATATCGGGTCTAGAAATGGTAAGATAAAGTAGAGATCCAATCATACCTCTATGCTTTTTTTATCAATAGGCTTACCTAATTCATCGTCGTCAAGCTTGGTAGATGCAGTCATTGGAGTCTTTGCTACTTTGCATCCATCCATGCCAAACCTCTTGAGTAGTTCTTTTATGTACTTGGATTGGTTGATGAAGATGTCTTCTTTGGTTTGCTTGATTTGAATACCAATAAAGAACTTAAGCTCACCTATCATACTCATATCAAATTTTCTAGTCATGCACCTAGCAAATTCCTCATAAAAAGATTCATTAATAGCACCAAAGATAATATCATCAACATAAATTTGCACATTGAGTGTATCCTTGTAATGCCTCTTCACAAATAATGTAGTGTCAAACTTACCTTTTTCAAACTCATTTTTCAAAAGGAATGAACTAAGCCTTTCATACCAAGCTCTCAAAGCTTGCTTCAAACCATATAAAGCCTTAATTAATTTGAAAACAAGGTTAGGAAAATCATGAGATTCAAAACCCAATGGTTGTTCAACAAAAACTTTAACCTCATTCAAACCATTAAAAAATGCACTCTTCATATCCATTTGAAAAAATTTAAAATGCATATGACATGAAAATACTAAAAGAATTCTAATGGCCTCTAATCTTTTAAAAGGGACAAATGTTTCATCATAATCAATGCCTTCCTCTTTGTTGCAATGTTTTGCAACCAATCTAGTTTTATTTTTAGTGATGAAACCTTGCTTATCTAATTTATTCCTAAACACCCATTTGTAACCCATAATTGGGTGTTTCTTATGCTTAGGGAAATGTTTCAAACTTTGTCCTTTCAAATTGGTTGAGTTCCTCTAGCATAGGAATCACACAACTCTCATCATCAAGAGCCTCATCAATTAACTTTAGCTTAATTTGAGAAACAAAAGCAAGATGTTTTACCAATGATTAGATCCTTGAGATGATCCTTAGAATACCTCTAATCTTTAGGGAGTTATTGAGCTTGGTTGTCCTCCTATTAGGGTTGGGCTTGCTCTACCTCATATGGTGGCTCATAGTCCTCAAGATCAATTATGTTTTCCTTAGGTGTTGAGTTTAACTCCAACTTTTCAAAGTCACCTGCAAGATCATCGATAAGAAAACCTTTCCTAAGATCAAGTTTTCTAGATTCATTAAGCACAATATTCATAAACTTTTCAACTATCATAGACACTTTGTGTAACATCCCCAAACACGTTCATTGGCATTAGAACATGAACATATGCATTAGATAAATAGTCATTTAGAAGCACCATTGCATTTGGAGACACTTGAACATATATGTAGTGTTTGTATAGTTGTATGACAAATTGTTTTATATTGTATGCATGTTATAGTATCATAAATAATGGTGTCTTAGAGCTTAATTAAAAGTATAAGGAGTATTTAGGAATTAGGAGATGAATTGAAGTGCTTCATGAGTGACGAAGAGGGACTAAAAGCAAAACTTTTAACTTTCAACCAATAGGAAACCAGCCCCAATCTTTTGACTTATTTAAGATAAAAATACAGAAAATTAAGGTCATATTTGAGGAAAAAATGTGTGGTATACCAGAAACAAAGAGAGAGCAAAGGAAGAAGAAAGAAAGGAAGAGGAAGAAGAAGAAGAAGAAGAACATAGGGAAAAGAGTGAGCTGCCTAGGGTTTTTCAATTTTGGGACAGTAGGTAAGTAAATTTATCTTCTTCTCAACTGGAATTAACCTCTCATGACATGTTAATCATGCATGGTTAGTGAGAATTATGGAGTAATTGAGGTAGATCTCTTGGATGGAAGTTGTAATCCAAGAGAA
>CATIWR010272062.1:0-42856 GCA_949677035.1 Omphalea diandra
TGAATCTGTTGTTGAAAGACATGTTCCAGGAAGGTCCACAGAAGATCATAAACATGAGTAAAGCTATCGATCATATGGTCTTTAATATGATGACAAGAATGGTTGCAGGGAAGAGATTCTACAGTGGGATTCATGATAAGAATGAAGGGCGGTCGGTTGGGGATATTGTGAGGGAGTTCATGTTCGTTACTGGATCTCTTGTTCCTGGGGATTTAATTCCGTTCTTGAAATGGTATGATTTTAGAGGAATAGTGAAAACTATGAAGCGGGTATCAGCCGAAGTAGATGAACTTTTATCCAGTTGGATTGATGAACATAAGGGCAAGAAGATCGAAAATGATAAAAAGGACTTCATTGATGTGATGCTCGCCGTAGTTGAGGATGATACCACAATGGGGTTCAGCCGCGAAACAATTATCAAGGCGATGGTAACGGTACGTTATTTCCTAGAGCTTAAATGAATAACTATAATAATCTTTTTTAATTTCTTACAAAAACATATATAGTTATAAATTATTAGAGTTGAATTTGATCCATCAATTCCATGTTCCAGGCTATGATGATTGCAGGCACAGATACCACAACAGTCACTTCAATTTGGGCCCTCTCCAACTTGTTGAACCATAGACATGTATTGGAGCGTGCCCAACAAGAACTTGACGAGAAAGTTGGGAGGGATCGACGTGTAGAAGTCTCCGATATTCCAAAATTGGAGTACCTATTGGCAATCGTTAAAGAAACATTACGTTTATACCCTCCAGGTCCGCTCGGAGTTCCCCGAGTAGCAGGCGATGATTGCTACGTATCGGGATACTTCGTTCCAAAAGGAACTCGTTTATTTCCACATTTGTGGAAGTTGCACCGAGACCCCAGTGTTTGGTCAGATGCTGAAGTGTTCATGCCGGAAAGATTTCTTACAACCAAAAAACATGTGGATGTCACCGGTCAGAATTTCGAGTACTTACCATTTGGCTCGGGGAGACGATCTTGCCCGGGCATGAACTTGGCCATGCAAGTGTTGCACATAACACTTGCTAAGATTCTTCAGGGATTCGACTTGAGAACGCCATCGAATGAACCGGTGGATATGAGCGAAGGCCTAGGAGTAATCATGCCCAAGGCAACTCCTCTTGAAGTTGTCGCAACGCCACGCCTTGCTCCTCACCTTTACCATAGCGACTAAAAATTATATTGGGAAGGCAGCGTTGGTTAGTTTTTGGCGTGTTCCGAATAAAGATCAAAGAATTAATTAAATTACCATAGGGACCATCAGCTATACACAGGGGCGGACACAAGTTGAGGCGTGTGGGGGGTCGCCCCCACTCATATTGTTAAAAATTTCTTATATATAATTTGCTTAGTATGTGTAATTTGGACTACATTAAGTCATATATTTCATGTATTTACTTTAATATGAGCTTGGAAATATATGTTAAAGGAACCATTAAAATTTTACTTATTGATTTTATAAAATTATTAATATTTAAATATCATTTGGATCAAAAAAATTTTATAAAATCTATAAATTGTGATATATAAGTTAAAATATATAACAATCTATGAATTTTATAAAATCAATTATTATACACAATCCTTAACTTTGAGAGTTTTACTTTTTCATTTAGGAGGCAAAAAGTTTAAATGAATGGTGGGTTATTATAATTTTTTTTATATAAGATTATCACTAACATTTCATAGATTTCATATTCAAACCAAATAATAAGATTTTCAAAATCCATTAATTTTTATTATTCATGGATTTTAAATCCGTTGATGTTGTTAAATTTATAAATTTTAAATTTCCTTGATCTAAATGAGTTTGTTTTCTAGATTTTCACCTATACATTTGATTTAACAATTAATATATTATTAAAAGTAAAAAAAAATCTTTTTTTAGATATTACTTTCACTTTTTCAAATCTTTATTTGCTTTTTTTTTCACTTGCCTTTAAATTTTATTAATGTTGAAGATATCATTAAAAGGTTTCAAAATATGGCACCTTAGAAAAGATTATCATAATAAAATATAATTTTATTTAAATTATTGTTTTTTATTTTTGCAAATGTTATATTGAAATAAAAATCATTGGTTTTATTATGAGTCTCCACTCATTGTAAATCATGTGTCCATATGCCAAAAGAAGAAAAAAAAAATTAAGTAAATTACATTACAGATCACTTAATTATAGAATTCATTCCACAAAAGTAATTTAAAAAAATTATTCTATTTAAATCATCTAATAAGCAATTTATTCTAATACAGTCTTAATTTTAAGTTACCGACTAAAATGATTTATAAGTGTTGATATGGCATACCGAAACAACTTAATGGTCACACTATAACTAATCACCCTGTGAGCTCCATAAAATACTAACCTATGGCTGACAAATAGGTGGCTTAGGGTGGATAACAGTAGAGTTATAATGAATAGAGTGATAAATAACCTTTTTTACTAATTTATAACCTATTTAATATTTAATATTATATATGAATACTCTTATCTACTTAACCTTATTTAACATATCTCACTCATTTATTCAATTAAAATTTAAATTGTTTGAAACTACATATTTTAACTGAATTAGAAATTTTATTATAAAAGTAAAATATTAATTTTATTACCAAATGATTAAAATTACTAAAAGATTTTTTTGAGAAATGAAAAAAATAATTTTATTTCATTATAAAAAAATAATTACTTTTTTACATTATAAAATAGTTTAAATAATATATATATAGAATTTAATTACTTTTTTTTTTACATTATGGAAGATACTTCTATCTTTTCCAAATAACTAAAAATATCCAACAACCACCCATTCACGAATTGAGAAAGACTTGGCAAGTCGAATTAATTATTTAATTCACTTAAACAACCACCCATTCACAGTAGAACAAAGTCCTATAAAAAGCAAAGAGTGAGATATGAAATCCTGAATGGTTCAATCATTACAATAAGCAATCTCGAAACGAATTAATATCTTCAAAGTTCAAAAATAACAGTGTGGGTAATCCAAATAAAATAGATAAGCAGACCATAGCAAAAGCAAGCTTGAAAATCTAGTCCAAGCCATCATTTTCCAAGATAATTATACTACTACTTCCGATTTCTTTGCTCAAATTCAAAATTAAGTTTAAAACTTAATTAATATGATACTTGTATTTTTATTCAATTTAATTTCATTTTCACCTAATTAAATTTATTATATATTTTCATATAATGAATTTTAATTTTATATTTAAATTTTAAATTTTAAAATTTAACTTTATAATTCATAAAATTTGTCAATCTACTTTTTTTAAAAAAATCCTTTGAATCTCTTTAAAAATTCAATTTTTATATTTTAAATAATAAATGATTTAAACTATTTAAAATAAAAATTTCTATAAAATATTTACAAAAATCAATTACATGAGCTTAATTAAGATGATAATTTTATTTTTTATTCAATTTATTTCTATTTTTATTTAATTAAATTTATTATGTACTTTATATGATAAATTTTAATTTTATATTTATATTTAAAAAATTAAAAATTCTTAAAATTTAAATTTATAATTCATAAAATCTCTCAATCTCTCATTAAAAAAATTCTCTCCATCTCTCCTTAGAAACTTAATTTTATATTTTAAATAATAAATTATTTAAACCATTTAAAACATAAAAATTTTAAATAATATTAGAAAAATCAGTTACATGAGCTTAATTAAGATAATATTTTATTTTTATTCAACTTAATCTCATTCTTGTTTATTAAATTTATCATATAATTTTATATTTAAATTTAGAAGTTATGAAATTTTTTAAATCTAAATTTATAATTTGTTATCTCTCCTCAAAAAATTAATTCATATATTTTAAATAATAAATTATTTAAACTATTTAAATAAAAATTTAATAGAATAATAAATGATATTTTTTAATAGAATAATAAATGATATTTTTTTCAAATTTTATTGTAAATTTTAACATTCAATAGTAGAATAAATAACAAAAATTTCTTGTTATTTTCTCTGACAATGGAAAATCAACAATATCATTTTCTTTGATAAGTGATATTTTCTTTTCAACTATTATCGTAAACTTAATATTCAAAATTAAAATTAATAAAAGTTTTTCTATATTATTTTCTTTGACAATAAAAATCAATAATAAAATTGTTTATATTATTCTCTTTGATAATGAAATTTTTCTATGTTATTTTGTTTTTCAAAGTTTTTCTATATTATTTTAACTCTTATTATAAAATTTTCTGCAATAAATTAAAAAATTATAATTTTTTATCAACGAATAACATTTTCTTTTATATTATATATGGCTAGAGGTAAAAATGTGAGATGAAATTCACCTATTATCTTATTTGATAATTTATATTTTTAAAGAAGAGAAGTGCATTTTTTTTTCTATGTTAAGAGAAAATTTGTAACACCCAATTTAAGATATAAAAAATTTCAAACTCTGAAAAAGGAAAAATACTTCTTTTTTTGGTCGTTTTTACTTTCATCATCTAATGATAATACAAAGTATTATTTTTTTATTTATACTAAAATTCTCTTCATTTTCCCTTCATTACTATCATTCAAGCACAATAAATTCAGTCCTCCTTTTTTCTTTTGACTAAGTAATATTTAATTTTCCAGATCCAACAAGATGAATATTTTGTTTCTCTCATCCTTCCTTCCTTAAAAAATTCTTTTTTTTTTTTTTTGTTTCCCTTTTCTCTCCTCGTCATCTTATAGCAATGTATAGTGTTAGTTAGAAGTTAAAAGATGCATCAAACTACTGATGTATATGTATTATTTTTATTGAAAATATATAATATAATTTTATTTATAATTCATTTTTTTATTTAACTAGAAACATGTAATATGTTATTGTTTTTAGTTATAATATAAAATTATAATTGATTGATAATATGTAGAATAATTTTTAAAAATAATAATAATAATTCAGTTATCAATAAATTAAAACTTTCAATTGTTCTTAAAATTTTACTTTATTATTATTTTAAAAGTGGAAAAAAATTGATTAGTCAAAAATTGAGTTGGAATAGATTAACATAATACTAAGTTTTAAACGATGAAAATTTTTAATAGAGATTAAGTATATCACATAGGATGCAGGCCAAGCTTAATAATATTTGTGGCTCTAGGCAAGAGTTATTTTGATGAATCTTTAAAAATATAAAAAAAATTTAAAAATTATTCAAATTTTATTTTTCTTGCTTTGAGATTCAAAATAACTAGTGAAACTTTTGTATTCAAGATTAAAAAGTAAATCTTTTTCAATTCATAATATGTTTTTGAGACGCTTTTGTGATATGATTAAACATAAATATGATTTTATTAATTTTAATTTTAAAAAATTTCTTTTTACAGAAGCTACACTAACATAAATAATTAACACTATTCTATAAGTTATGCATGTATTTGAAAAAGTTGTAAATTTAGTTTAATAAGAATTGAGATTTTATAAAAGAGCACGTAACCTTGGAGCACATGAGAAATGAAATAAAAAAAAAAAGAATGCAAATATACTTAATATTAAGTAGTTATTTTTGAAAAATATATAGTGAAAGTGTTTACCATTGAAACTAATAATATATATATATATATATATATATATATATATATATATATATATATATTGATTACAATTTCTTAATATTAATACAAAATATAGAAAAAAAATTATGCAACATAATCGTGGCTATTTATCACAAAAAATAATTAAAGATAATTATTAGTATAAAAATTAGATATCATAATATTATTTAAGATATTAACAAAAATAAATACTAAATGATATTTATCAATATAAATACTAGATTGAAATTGTGTAGAATATTAAATGTTTAAAATTCTTATATTTTAAAATTAAACTAAGTAAAATTTAAAGAAATTATAATATGTATCAAAGAAAAAATTTAGGGCCCTTACTTTTTAAGGATTCTAGGTAGAGTTGAGTATGGGACACAAAAAATTTCAAATTAAACCGAAGAACTAATTGGATTGGTTTTAAACTGAAAAAACTCCGATCATATATTAAAATACCAAACCAAACTGTTCCAAATAAAATACATGAGACAGTTTTGAATCTTTATATTTCTCTAGATCGATAACCAAACTGAAACTATCCTGATTCTGAACTGAATTAAAATCATTGATATATAATCAATTTTTTGATTGAAATATTAAAATTATCAATTTTATAAATTATTTTATAGTTTATTCAAGTAACATATGTAATAACAATCATCAAAAAATTTTACTTATTTATTATAGTTTTTCTCTCTTTTTAATTGAAAGATTAAATAAAATATTTTAACTAATTATTATTAATAGTTGATATAAAATAAAAAGTTTATATCAACTAACCTAATCAGTTGATTAAAATTCAACTTCTCAATTTCGATTAGTATATAATAATAATAATAATAATAATAATAATAATATATTATTTAATTTTTATTTATTCTAAAAGGTGATACACTTAAAATTTTTTAGTGATATAGAAAGTTAATAATTAAAAGTTAGAAACAACAAATATCTAAAATGTATCTAATCGAATCGAGCTGTGCTAAAAGAGCTGAAAATTCGAATCAAACTGCTCCAATTTTAATGAGTGACCAAATTGATCTATCCCAAAAAAATAGGGACATATCGATTTCTCAAAAAAAAATCTTTAAAGATTTTAAAAGATTTGGTAGAATTCTAATTTCCTTGGTTTGTTTGGATTAAAAAAATGAAATGGAATGAGCTGATTTATAAAATAGTTTTATATTTGGATGAGACGTTTTAGAGTAGAATGGGTTAGTTTTCAAAGGTTCGTAAAACCCATCACAACTGTATATTAAAATACTCTAAATTAAGATAATTTCATGGATTTTAAATTAAAAAAAAAAAAAGATAAACTACTTTGTCCTCATTTGGGCCTCTTTTTGAGTAATTGGTTTGGGGCCTTTTACTCATTGCCACATGCGGTGCAAGGGCATACGTGGCAGTGCTCAATTTCTCCTTTTGTTTTTCATTTGTTTTTATGTTGCACTTTACTGTTTACTCTTCTTTTTTTCCAAAATGTGTTCTTTTTTTCATTTTTTTTATTTTTATTTTAATTTAATGATAATAATAATAATCAAAATGGTATTAGTATAATAATAAAAATTCTCATAGTTAAAATCTATGCCCATAAATATTTAATTTTCATAAAATTAAAATTTTTATTCATAATTAAATTAATTATCATAAAATATATAAGTTAATGTAATTTATATTAATTCTCTTAAATATAAATATAATATTTTCACTTAAATAAATTAATATTAAATTTATTTAAATTAAATAATAAATCATTCATAATTAATTTTTTTCATGGCATAGAATACTTTTCATAAATAATTTGATTTCTCAAAATTAATAAAATTATTCTCATATAAAATTTAATTTCTCATAATTAAATCCATTAGATTAAATCAAGTCAAATAATGTTCTTAATTAAATTAAATTAATCATTAACTTAAGTAAACTTAAATAAATCAATATCCTTAATATGATTTAATTAAATTTCTTAAACATTCATTTAACATTATTTATTTACATAACATAATTAACTTAAAATCATTTAAATCATATATTTATATTAACTTAAATTAATTTTCATAATTCTTCAAATCTCAATAAAATTCATACTTAAATAATTAAATTCATATCTTTAAATCCTTAAATTATTAAATATATTTTCTTTATATAAATCCATTTTTAAAAATATTTTTTCTAAAAATTCAATATTTTTTAATAACAACATATGAATGATCTTGAAGTATTTTTTAATAAAAATATAATTATGAATAATCCCAAAATTTATTTGATAGTAAAAATATAATATAATTTATTGAAAATACATATTAAAAAATATAAAATAATTGATAGAAGAAGTATTTTGTTGAATTAATATGTACATGAGTATTTTTATCAATTTTTAAATTAACATTTTATTTCATTCCATTACAAACAAATAAAATTAATTTCAAATCATTCGTACCTTCTCAAATATAAATATAATTTAATATTTTATTTTTAAACCAAACTTATAAATTTCATTATATTAATAATCCTTTTAGCTTTTTATAAACCATCAATAAAACAAAGCGAGCCACCCCAGCCCATACTCATTCCCAGGCGTAGGCCTATGTCATGCACCCCATACTCATCCCTAGTCCTAGCCCTATGTCATGGGATATTTTTGGCTCGATGATGAACCATCTAATCATAAAATTATTTATTTGATATTTCTACTCCATTGATGATAAATTTTCATAAATTTATAAAAAAATATATGTATATATATCATATAGATCTCCTTTCATTGAATGACTTATTATGAATTAAGTTCATCGAAGACTCTCTCTTAAATGACAAATGTGGACATGTGTTAGACGCATTGGTGGTTGAACATGCTGTAAATCGATCAAATGGTACCAAATTTCATCTCAAAGAGACCACCATCAAACTGCCCAGAAACACCATATATAGTCTCAGCTTTCATCAATGTTGACACAACGGCAATGAAAGCCTACAAGTAAAGTGATATTTGTACGAAATTAACAAAAAAAAAAAATTAAGTATAGTATCATATTTTAAGAAAAATAACTTCTGAGGTTATTTAATTTTAGAGATTTATCTTTTTATTTTATGAAGTCAAAATGTGTAGAAAATTACATAAATAGACCAAAAAAAAAAAAAGTAGATGAGACGGCCAGCAATTGCAAACTGGAATTGACCTGCAAGCGAACCCCAAATCAGAAATGTTACCGACTCGTCAAAATCAGCATCCCATAACGGGCAAGGAAGCTTATAGTTGGGGATACTTTGATCCAAACGGCCCACGCTTCGTTACCTCATTGGCAGCAAACATGGCAATGTCGTGAATGGCACATAGTATGCCATACCCTCTGCATGTGCTCTTCGTGTCTTCCCAAAACGCCTCACTCTCTATATAATATTCACAGTATCAAACTCATTAAAATTCAGTTCAATTTTGGGCTGTTCTCTATTTTCTTGATCGGGATAATGGGTAGGAGGAGGCGCTCGCCGGCGACGGCGGTATTTGGGTGGATGAGGAGGCAGTCGATGAAGGTGAAGACAATTCTTGGAGTGATAATTGGATTGGGATGTTTAGTGGGTTTGAAGTGTGTGGTGAAAGATCACAATCACTTCTTTGTTGCTTCTGAGGCTATTCATGCTGCTGGTATTATGGTCTTAATATACAAGCTCACCACCCAAAAGACTTGTTCTGGTACTCTTTTCTTCTGATTCCAATTTGGGTTGCTCTGATTTTCCTTTTCTATAATTATTAATTACGGTACGTTGCTAGAGCACAATGTCTGAGTATCTGTTTAGCCTGACAATAATGAACCAAAATCCCACATTGGTAAAATATAAGATTCTGAAAGGCTTTATGATACAGCTAGAAAGCATACATGAGAATAATCTTGCTTGAATAGGGTCTGTTCAACAAGTTGTACCTCTGTTTCCTTGAATGCTGAGGAGACGGGTCATTGCGTGATTAATGGCTGATGGATCCTCTGGATCTATGATTCAGGTTGTAGAGGATCGTTCCTAGCCATCGTATGGTTGTCTGGGAGACACCCATTTATTTTTCCCTGCTTCGTTTACAATAATTATTTTCTCTCATGATTATTTGTAGATCTTCATGAATAATAATAATAATAATAATAATAATAATAATAATAATAATAAAATGATTTAATCTAATTTACTAATAATCTAAAAATAAATTTGATTTCTAGATCTAGAATTTATCCTTTAGTAATCTAATTTACTAATAATCATAATAAGTTGGAATTTACTTCTTTGGGTTAAGGTTCATCTATTCACTTCCATTTGTAATTTTATGAATCAATTGATATATGACCATGTCTCATTCTAAAACATGTGATTTTTTATTTTCTAATTCATAAATATGTTTATATTTTTAGTTTTGGAATTGACTTTAGAACTTTGTATCTTAATAACTAAATGAACATTCATAATTCATTGGAATTTAGTTGTAATAGTTTTCTGTAACTTTCTGTGACGATTTAATCAAAAACTTGTTTTTTTTGCTTGTCCTTCATATATTTTCAATGGGTTATTTTTAAAAAAAATTGAGAGAGAGAGAGAGATAGAGTTTTCTGTAACTTTTTGTGACGATCTAATAAAAACCTCATACTTTTTGCTTGTCCTTCATATGTTTCAATGGTTTATTTTTAAAAAATTAGTATATCTAATAGTTAAATATATTTTTAAAAAATAAAAAATAATATAATATAATAATATTATAATGGAGACATATTTTCATTATTTAAATAGTGTAATTTTTAAAAATTTTTAATGTTTATAAAATTTTAGATTGAATGAATTTGGCTTGTTCCTAATTTTGACCATTTCTTTTTTGGATTTTCAACTGTTTTTAATAGGCTGATTTTTTACCCTTGGACATAAAAAAACTAAATTAATAATCAATTCTCAATTTTATCGATGGTCTGATAATGAAAACCTTAATCCGAACAACAAAGCCTTTAAGACAACAAATTCTCCAACTTTAATAAACAAGTTTAATTAATGAATTTGAACTCATAACTATGTATAAGAGCTTTTATTAGGAATTGCGTTCAAGATTTTCTATTCCATGACCCAATTATGTGTTTTGTTCAAAAAAAGGAGGGGAAAAAAAAAACTTCAAACATGCTTGTTTTCCATAAATTTCTGGTAGATTTTTTTTATTCAAATTTGCTTACTTTTTAATGTTTTTTTCCGTATGAATTTTTAACTGCCTCCATGTCTCCCAACCAGGAGTTACTAATTTTTTTGCCCAACACCAAGCGCATTTACCAAAATTTTGAAAACTCTTTAATTTATATGTTTTATTAATAAATTTTTTCTACATTATTCTCCAAAATTTCCAATTTCTTAAATTAAATTTATTTATACAAAATACATATTCTTAAATTATAAAATATAAAAAATATATATATTTTTTGAAAATATATGTATCCAACCTCATAAAATTTAAATCATGGGTTCGTCAGTATTCACAGCATTAATCACAATAATTAGTTTTACTATGTAAGTGAAGTTTACTCATCATGCATTTGAGTGGCTGTCTGCATAAAATTTGTGTAGGCATTTTTTTTTTCTCTCTAATATCATGCTTAATAGGCCTTGTGCAAATTGTTATATGTATAATTGTGAATGCATCATGTCTTCATACTTCGTTAATTTGTTTCATCATCATTTCTTTACATTATTATTTAATTTCCACCATAATGTTTGTCCACTCAAATAGCTAGTAAGTTTGTGGAATTGGGTCAAATTCGCATTTGTTTTGTAGAAAACTTGCAACCATTCATTGCTATATAAATGCAATTAATGGTAGTTTCAATCAATTGACAAGCTGAACAAACCTTAGTGTTTGAAGTTTTTTTTTTTTTTTTTTAATGAAATAATGCATCAATATCATAAGTAGGAAATTGGTAATCATGTAGGTGTATCTCATGCTTATTTGCCATTCGATTTAAAGAAATCAGAAGTTGCATATCTTGTTACCATATGTCTTTTGTTGGCATTTACTTTGGTCATTACAATAATGGAAGATCTTATTTTTCATTATGTTAAAAATTTATACTCCTGCTATTCTTGACTTACAATATTCTTATATTTTCTGCTGATAGCAGCGTGGAAACTAATATATTAAGTACAATTTATTTTTGAAACAATGGAGACCTAAGAGTTAATAATTACGATAACCATGTATCCATTGCATTTTTCAGGTCTTTCCCTTAAGACTCAACAACTCACAGCTTTATTTTTGGCTGTAAGATTGATTTGTAGCGCCATAATGGAAGCAGACATCCATACAGCGCTTGATTTTGCTACTTTAATTTCGACTGCATGGGTTATATACATGATACGGTTCAAGCTGAAGCCTACCTACATCAAGGAGCTAGACAATATGCCCTTATATTACATGGTAAAAACACCTGCTGCAACTTCACATTTCTCACCATTCCTGTTTATGTTAGTAGACACCCCTCTTGACAATCTAATAAATGGACTCACCCTTTTAGGTCAAAGCATTTAATATGATTGTATGCAGCTTATATACTAAATAAATGGCCAACTAGAGCAAAAATAAGCTAATAATTTCTTCAATAGATATGCATTATTATCGTTCATTTTTTATTATAAATGTCGCATACAGTTATTGTCCCTAATTAGTCAATTAATTACTCGAAATCTCACCAGCAATGTGTTCAATCTGTGTTATAGGTGGTGCCTTCTGTAATTCTCGCTGTAATAATCCATCCTTATACGCTTCATATAAGTATCAGCAGAATTCTCTGGGCATTTTGTGTATACTTGGAATCTGTTTCTGTGCTGCCTCAGCTTCGTCTTATGCAAAATGCAAAGGTGCTTTTTTCTTCAATACCATTTATAATTACCATGAATTTGGCAGAAGTTTTGTCGAGCTGCAAGAACTGATGCACATTCGTTTTCAGATGATTGAACCATTTACAGGTCATTATGTATTTGCATTGGGTGTTGCAAGATTCTTAGCTTGTGCACATTGGATCATTCAGGTTAGTTCAGTTCTTTTCGGTTTAACAGTGCTTGTGCATAAGGAAAGGCAATAGCTTAGACCCAGTTGCCTGAAGATCCTAGCCAGTGCTTGCTGATGTTCTTATTGCACATTTTGAATATGAAGGATCAATTCAGAAAACTCGAGTATTTAGTGTCCTTCATCTAAATTTCAATGAGATAAAAGTCCAAGATTTCCAATTTAAACATTAAACTTCAAAACCAATTAACCATGTTTGATTACGAAAATGTATATTAAGATCCAATATTTAGGCCTTGATATACTTGTGTCATCGACATGCAGGTTTATGAGACTCGTGGGAGGTACCTATTCTTGGTTGGAAGTGGATACTTCTGGTTTCCTATGGCACTCCTTGCTGAAGGTGTTCAAACATTCATCTTGGCTGATTTCTGTTACTATTACATCAGAAGGTAAGTTCTGTTTCCTTGTTCCAATTTAGTCATATATCTATAGCTTGAGTGTAATCTTCGTGGCTCTATGATTGGCAGTTTCATGGAAGGCCAGCTTCTGATGAGAATTCCTGTTTAATATTTCTTCCAGTTGTGGAGAATTACAGAGGTTAATGGTGTACTTTTGGTCTTAATATACTGATCTTCATTTAAGCTGTTTTTGTGTTATCTAATGGAGAATTTTCATTTATGTTGCCATATTTTTCATTTCATTCGTTTCCTAACATTTGTTAAGTCCGTTCACAAAAGAATGGAATTATAATTGGCCAATTTGGGAGAAATAATTTAGTGTTCTGAATTCATCACCTCGAATCATTCGTTTTAACCATATTGTGTATGCAAAAATTTATTACCCCAAAGATGGCGTTTAAGATTTAAGAAATTATATTTAATAGATGTTATCATATAAACAAAGACTACGTTATTTTTAATTAATTAATTATTTTCATAAATTATTGTACATTATATAAAGAAATAAGAAATAATTATTATGAGAGAAAAAAAATAAAATTAAAAACAACATTAATTATAGATAATTGTAAAACATCACGTATTATAGAATAACATCTAATTCATCTAATTTGAAATTGAAGCGGAGGTAGTATATAATATTTGGCTAAATGATAAAAAACCATTAAACATTTGCTAGCTTTTTTATTATTTTTTTTTATTACTCCAGTTGGGATTTGAATTTTGCAATTAAAGTCCACACCAAATATCATCAGAACCCCAATGGTTTGTCTCTGCTTTTTTAAAAGGGCATGTTTGGTTTGATTTTTCATTCTCTGTTTCTGTTATGAAAATTTGAAAATTAGAATTATTATTAAACATATAATTTTTTAGATTTATTTATTTATATAATTCTTTAGATTTATTTATTTTAAAAGATAAAAACAGGTTGTTGAAACTTGTTTGAACATCATAAAAATTGATTTTTATTTTTTATAACTAGTTTTTTGAGAAATTTTTTTTAATTTAGAAAAACAAAAATCAAAAACACATTTTATAATTTATATCAAACAGTCTTTTAGTTGTTCAATTTTGGTTTGATCAGCTGGATTTAATAATAATAGTATTATTTTTTTGAAAAATGATAAAGTATGCAAATGACATATAAAAAAATATTTTACATATTTAAATTTTCAATAGAAAAGTATAATTTTTTAAATCAAAATTTGTAATTTTAATTTAATTTATTTAACTCATTGATTTTGATTAATTTAGCAATTTTGGTCATTGTTTAAAAATTTGGATTTTGATCTTTAATTGATTGAGATTAATGATTCATGATTTTATCTGATCTAACTCTGAAACACTGATTTGGATATAACCAATAAAATTAAATGGACTACGTGTGGTTTGCACATGTTTGTCCTTTACAAAAAGAAAAAAAAAAAACCGCAACATCCGTGAAGCTTCTGGTGGAGCCATCATCCACACGCAGGTCCCACAACCATATGCGCTCCTAATGATCACCACTTTGTGACTCAGAACTCGACACGTGGCTCTCATGATTTGCCACAAATTTTCTACTCATTCTTTTATACAGCTCACTTTTCAAATTCCCTGCTCGTCGTTGGCCCCGCTTTATACGCTTACGTGTCGCCACATTCCTCACCCATCATTAATACTTTCATCTAAAAGATATCTCCACGTGGCAGTCCCCTTCAATGGCCTTACGTTACGCCAGTAGCACTTGTACGACGCCGTTTCACTTTGTTGTCTATTGGGCACGTGTTACGGAGATATAACCTGAAACGTCTCTGTCAATCACTAAAGGCTGCAACCTGCAACTTGATCTGACCACCCGACGTTTTACGCAATCCAGGCCATCCACGTGGATTTACAGACCACTACTTAGTAGTCAACCGGGTCCAGCATTTGAACGACAGTACACGTGTCAAATCATAAATGTTTACGTGAAAATGAGAAATTTTTAGATTAATTCAATCTGACAATTAAGATTATAAATCGCTTACTAAAAATCTGAAATATAATAAATATTATTTGTTTAAAATTTATTAAATTAAATATATATAATTATATATAAAAAATATATTAATTAATTATAAAATAATTATAATTAAATAATTTATATATATATGTAAAATATATATATTAATTAATTATAAATAATTTATATTTAATATATTTAATTTAATAAATTTTAAATAAATAATGCGATATATCGTAATTTTAATGGAAGAGTCATCATTTTGATTGCGAATTGAATTCACTTTAAAATTTTTCGTGAAAAAGACGGTGGAGATTCTCGGGGACAGCAAGATCTCACGCAACCTGTCCGTATCGGCCTTCCAGAGTGTCACGCTGCGTTTTATCGTAACAGAACCGAACACATGTCGAACCGTCAGATATTCATGCAAATTCTCCACGTGGCAGATTCAGAACGTGGGAGCGTGCACCCGTTGGATGAAATAGAAACCTAATTAGTACTAATAACAAAACCAAAACTCGGTTTCCCGCTAAAACCAAAACACTTTAATTAGCGATTAATTAGGATTTAGTGGTGTAACCTTGCTTAACGCTTCTTCGAATATAAGCGAAAGCCTGTCTTACGTGTCGACAACTGAGTCCTGCAGTCTCCCGTCTTGACACGTGGCGCGTCCACTTTCTTCCTCCTGGTAGTACTTGTTCTTTCTCCTCAAGAAATCCGAAACGCAAAATCGCTGTGTTCATGTCGCTGTGCAAGTCATAGTTTCAATTTTCAATATGGAAAGCAAGAATAGCGCAATGGCGACAACTACAGAAGAACGAGAAGGAGAAGAGCTAGAGCTAGGATTATCCCTGGGAGGGAGCTATAATAAGAGGCGAAACGATTCCCTTTCAAAATCTGATAGTACAAGATCTAGCGTGTCTCCGTCTTTGGATCCAAAGATGAAGCGTGAGATTCATGCGTTGAGGAGGCAAGAAGCGAAGAGAAAAAGAGAAGAGAAGCAGCTAAAGCAAGGGTATAAGAATACCAGTCTGATTAACGGCCAAAATATTTATAGTAACAATGGAATGTGGTTAAAGGCGAAGGCTTTACAAAGGGACGTTGATATGGAAGAGCGAGAATGCAAGAAAAGCAAGACGGGCGGGGCTGGATCTGACCACATTCACACAAACAGCGTGAATCTTAACTTGGGCATCGACCAGAATGATACCAGTCACAGCACCGGTACTTACTCAACGGGGTTGGTGGGACCGGTTTTTCCTGGGGATGGGTTTGTTTACCGTTGTGCTAATATGAATGTTGTACCATGTAGCTTTACGGCTGGGGAGGAGAGGAATGTAGTTCAGGGGCCGGTGTTTGGCTACGGGTTTGTGCCGTTCCAGGCGGAGTCGGATCCGGAGAGGAATAGCGGCCGTGAGAGAGGGAATAGGAAAGCTGTGTCAAATGGGTCTCTCGTGTGCACTTCCTCAACGGGTTCAGATCATAGGAGTTCTTCTCATGAAGGTATTCTCCATTTTTCACCTTCTTCTATATCAAATTCTAGCTTCTTTCAGAAAAATATATATTCTAGTGTAAGACTTGATAGGAAATTGGAAAAAAAAAATTGAGGAACAAATTGTAGCAAAGCTTCAATGTTTAAAAATTCCAGCTCAATTCGATTATCCGCTTATAAAGGAATGTAACAATAGCAAATCTGAAATTAGCTTCAAAAGGACCTTAACATTGGTTTGAAAATTTGCAATTATGTAGGAATTTTTTTTTATTTGGGGGGGGGGGGGGTCAGAAGTTTGAATTGTTTAGGTATTTGAGAAAGTAATGTTCGGGCAACATTTCAAAATCCAGTAGGTTGCAAAATAAGCTCTAAAATTGAAGTGGGAATTTGTGAATCTAATCATTAGCCACCAGCCCCAGCTAGGTCACCACAACTCCAATTCGTTTCTCCGTTCGCCCAAAAAAAAAAAAAAAAAGTAACTTGAACAGGGTATTTAATTTATACAAATATTATCTAGCAAATTTAAATTTTCAGGCAAGGCATTTACAGTATATGTTATCCTCAGTCGTTGTTGCTGACATGCAAGGAGTCCATTTTTGTTGGCTAAGACTCTGAGTGAAATTAAGTTGTGGCCTTGTTTGTTATATTCAGGTGATTGTTGCCTATCATGTCCCTCTAGACTAGATCAACCTCAGCTGAATGTTTCCAAAGCGCATGATGCCAATGGCCACTCTGAACTGAGTGCTACATCTGAGCTCACAGAATCTGTTTCAGCTGAGAAAATGATTCAATCTATGCCAACTGAACCCAAGGAAGAAGCTAAAATGCAAACAGAACCTGATCTTACTGATAAGCACATCTCACTTCCCGAAAATGCAACTCCATTGGTGGAAAGCAAGGTGGCCAACTTGGGAAAGCCTCCAAAGCCTCAATCTCAGAACCACAGTACCTCTTCACTACCTTACATGCCTTGCGTTTCGACAACAGGAAATGGTCCGAATGGTAAAACCATTAATGGGTTTCTGTATAGATATACAAAAAGAGAGGTGAGCATCATTTGTGTGTGCCATGGAAGCTCATTTTCACCAGCTGAATTCGTGCAGCATGCGGGGGGAGCAGATGTTTCACGCCCTTTAAGACACATTACGGTGATTCCACCTGCATTTTGATAGCAGATGGTCTTATTTTCTGTTTTATTCTGTAGTTGAAGACCATGGGATGGTTAACAATATTATGGGATGGGAAGGAGATTTGTTGGGTGTGTATATTTTGAATTGCAGGAGGAGACTGCTTTTTCTTCTTGCTCTTGTTTTAGCTGAAACTTTCTAACTGCATGAACAAACACTCGGGATATTTGATATTTAGGGTCAGGTTTTCAATTTTTATCTGGCCAAATTTTATGCCGCCTACCTCTTAGATTCTCGGCCAGATTCCTGACCACTCCATAGCTCTCATTATCATACAATTTTCATCCGCAGTTTAGCCTCATTCCCCTGATGGGTACAAGCGTTGGACCATGTTAATATAGCTGACAGGTACAGACACCAACATTTATTCAAAAATAAGACTTTTATATTGCATTCTGTCCTATCAACTTCACAAAATCACCATAGGAAAGCCATTTTTCTTTATTAGGTGACTGAAAGAGTTATGTTAGGTTGGCCCTCTCAGCAGGCTTCAACAATTGAAAATTTTCTCCTACACATGGCAAATAATTTTAGGCTCCATTTGTTAGGCGGAAATTATTTTCTAAAAACATATTTTCTGCATTTTCTATTTTCTTTTGTTTAGTGCATCCAAGAAAATTAGTTAATGGAAAATATTTTATTGATCAAAAGGAAAATTAAGTCATTTTTCAAGAAAATAATTTCTTGTTTTGAAAATGAGAAGTTATTTTTTGAATTTTAACAAATTCATTCAAATAAAAAATAAATCATATAAATACATATATTTATTATCATTGATTATCTTTGACTATTAGTAATCATCATCAGTCATCGTTTATCAATGTGACTGTCGGTGATAGGTGGGATTCATAAAAAAATTTCATTACTAATATATTTTTTCTTTTATCAAATTATAAATAATATAAACATAAATTTAAGGTCTAAATTTTATTATAATTTTATAAATTAAAAAATAAATTAATATTTTTATAATATATTTCAAATATCAAAAAATATATTATTTAAAAAATATTTTTTTAAATAAATTATTTTTACATGAAATAAATGGAATTAGCCTCAGAATGAACAAACCTGTTGCTTGTCTATGTCATCAGCGCGGTTGTACACTGGCCAAACTGGGTGTCAATCTTAGTCACAGCGAAATGGTATAACCCTGCTATGGTGCTGTTTATATTACTTAGTGGGCTTGACAATGGGCTTTCACAGGCCTATTAATATATATATGGATCAGTACCGTTATACAATTTTACACATAAATTTTTTATAATTGGATTGTCCTTTTTTTTTTAATCTTTACCCACATGAGCTTGAGGTTTGACTTATATAAAAATGATGCTTCCCGCATCCCACAATAAATGTTGTTTACGATTTTTACACATATATTAAAATTGTATTTAATAGATATTATTACATAAATAAAAGATTATATTGCTTTTAATTAATAATTTTTATAAATTATTGGACACTCTAAAAAGAAATAATTATTATAAAATTAAAAAAATAATTAATATTCATGGATATTTATAAAAATCAAGTATTATGGGACAAGAATTTCTAATTTGTGATATAAATCATTAATTGCATAAGTGATAAAGTGTTTAATATAAACATAGCATGTCATCTAGTGAAATTAACTAACACATTGTATTTAAAAACTAAAAATATGAAAAAATATTATATTTTTTTTGGACCTTGAAGTTTTAATTTATGTCAATATAATATAATATAATATATTACTTATAGTTAATCATGTGAGTGTTAAATTCACTAACACTATTTACAATATTGATGTGCTAACTTAATGATATATATATATATATTCAACATAAGAATTAATCAATAATATTTGCATCAAAATGATATTTTGAATAACAAAAGATTAAAATTCTCTACAAAACATCAAGTTTGAATTTAAAACTATTTTTATTTTATGTGTAGTTTTGATAGTTCTTTTTATGTTTCTACTAATTTTAAAATTATAGATCAAACTCATCATTTAAAGTATAATTTCATTTTTCATAAAAATATAATTTTTCAAAATTATGTTGTTGAGAAGAACTATCAATAAAAATAAAAAATGTATTTTATATTTTCTAAAATAAAATTTTCTCATACTAATTCTAAATTTTATAGTTTTATATTTTTATTAAAATATAAAAATATAATTATTTTTATAAAACAATAATTTTTCCAAAATTATATATTTTTTAGAATAACTATCAATAAAAATATAAAACTATAAATTTTATAATATAAATTTGGAAAATTATACTTTTATAAAAATAAAATTATACTTCAAAATAATTAGTTTTTATCTATAATTTTAAAATTTTAAAAATTAACATAAAAATAAAATAAATTATCAAAACTATATATAAAATAAAACTAGTTTGAAATTCAATATTGATTTTTTTTAAAAAAAATTAATCTTTTTACTTTTTAATTAGAAATATCAACAATTGGATACAAAATTATTAATTAATTTTAATGTGAATTTTATTCAATTATATTCTTAAAATTTTAGTTTGATAATAATGATGAGGTATAATATTATATTTTTTTTTATTTTTTAGATTATTAGACGTATTTTGATTAATTATTTTTATTTATAATTTTATTTTGTTGAATGAGCAATATATATTTTTAATATTATATACAAATATAATTAAAATTATATTATCAAGTTATTACATAAACATTATAAGCAGTATTAGTTGATTTAGCACTCACATTGATGCAAATTTAAACTTTACTGTCTAAATAATAATATGCTAAATTAAATAATACTTTTTCATACTTTTATTTTTCATAAATAGATGATATATTAGTGGATTTGTCAATGTGGTTTCTATTAGTTGATATGTTATGTACATCACCGTGCTACATCAGTGTTTTTATAGCATTAGATATTTTATTATTTATGTGATTAATGACATATGTTACAGTATTATTTTGGTTTAAATTAATGTTTTAAAATTGGATTGATCAATTGATTAATTTTTAATTTGGATAATTCGATTGATTCGATTCAATTAATATAATAATAATTAAATTTTAAAAATAATGAAGTATTAAAAATATATAAATATATTTATAATAATGAAAAATATAAAAATAATATTGAAAATCAGCTTGAATCAAATTAAATTGATTATTAATCGGATTTTAATTTTACCAATCCAACCTATCGGTTCAATCTAAATTTCAAAATATTGATAAAAAAATCATAAGGTTCAAATAAAAATATGCTCAACATCTTTTGAACTGTTTACTTCTATATATTTCTAAAAGATATGACAGATGTATTTGTCTTCACAAGAAACAAAATTGGCACCTGTAATAATTGTAGTGTCAAATTTCTTTTATGTCCTGAAAGTTTTTAAAAATATGTAATAAAGTACAACATTAATTTTTGCAAAATTGCCTAAAATAGCCCTAACTTTACTGGTGATAGTAAAATAAATAGTAAAATAATCCTAAATGTAAATTTAAGTTATAAGTGCATGAAGTTTTTGTTTGTATCATATTATGACTCATTGTCAGCAATTAAGGGGTGAATCAAAGCAAATTGTGAAATTGGACAATATAACATCATTTTAGATTGTGAAAGATTGAATTTAGTTTATATCAATCGAATTTAAAAGATGTAAAATAAAACTAGTGAGGAGAGTTTTGCATTTTCAACGACATTATCCCTTTTCAGTTGAGGTTGACCAATCCTGGAGAAATCTTCGTTCCAACAGAGAAATTTTGTTATCAAGTTATTGTACAGTTATGTTGGTATTTTCAAATATCATCTGATGTTGAATTTGTGTGGTATAATGTTGTACATGAATTGGGTAGTGAAACGAAAGGGTGTTAGCATAGGTTGAAGGCGGCTAGTGAATAATTGAGAAAGAGGTAGCAAGGGCTCAAATCCTACTATGGAGGAGAGAGAATGAGAAGGGGGATTGGAGGAAGAAGAAGCCCAATCGGTTTTGACTATATATATATATAAAAAAAAAAACAAGATTTAGAAGCCCAGCTCATGCTGAACACTAAAACCAAAAATTAAGAGTTATAAATACATCCATATTTTGAACAACAAAAACAGGGAAAAAAAAGAGAGAGAGAAGCACAACACAACACATTTTGAACATAATTCTTAATTTGATTTAATTTTAATTTAAAAGCTTTATTTTTATACTAAAATTAAATAAATTAAAATTTGTCAAATAAATGAAGTTGGTAATTTAAAAAAACTTAAGATGATATACTCATTTGTATATTTAAAAAAAAAATATTACACAGCTTTTCATTAATCTAAGTTCCACGATGATAAATATCAACTAATTTGCAAGTAAAACAAATGTGCTTAGAAATTAACTGTAGTGTACGTTGAATCCAAAACAACAAACTTAGAGTAATAATAATATATATGAAATAAGAAAAAAATATATATATAATACAACACTAATGTATTAAAAATCATAAAAAATGTAGAAAATCATTAGAACATTTGATTATAGAAGTCAAAATATAAAAACTAATGTACATATAGTGCAAATTCAGTGTACCTCGTATGGAATATTAATCTCATATAGAATATTAATTTATATTCATATCAAACGCTATATGTCTGCGTTTTCAAATTAATGTACATTTTTTCCAACAAAAATGTACCTAGATATATGAATAATGCACCTTCAATAAAAAAAACATGTACTTAAAGTAATAACAATGAACCTGAAATAAAGAAAAGAATGTACTTAGATTACCATATCAATACACTAGAATTATCGGGAATGTAGATGATTATTAAGTGTAACTTCATTAGAACATTAATGTATCTTCATATGCCACGTTATGTATTTGTTGCTTCAAAATAATGTATCTTCTGGCAAAAAGAAATGTATCTAAATTTTGAAGTTTTTATTAAACAACTTCATGTATAACACTAATTCAGATATAGTTTATTACCAATTTAAGTTTATATCAATGTTAAAGATACTAATCCATTTATATGTAACCAACACATAATTCTATTAAAAATGCTTAATTTTAAATAATAGAAAAAATAAAAAAAACTAAACATAACAATAAATACTCATAACAATATGGAAAAAATGATACAAGTATTTACTCAAAATATTTATTAAAAAAGAGATATCAAATAAAAATTATGTGATTTTGAATAAAAATTGAAACTTTTAGAGCAACAAAATCGAAGTTAAAAGTTTTAAATCGTTAATTTTGTTGCATGCATTATTGTGAAATTATAAATCTGGCACACTAAAAGTAAAATGCCAAAAATAAACGTGTATTGAATATAGGACTACAATGTAATTTGGACACGAGTCTATGATATAATTTTCTTTTTGAACATCATAAATCGAAAAATAAGAGTTATAAGCCCAAGATATTTTGAACAATAAAAGCTAAATATTTTACTTTTTCATAATTACATACTTTCAATAAAATCATTTCACATCACATTCTTAATTATTATTAAAAAAAAGTTAGGAATGATATTAAAAATTGATAACCTTATGTATTTAAAATTTACTTTTAATAAATATCACCTCTATGAAAGATAAACACCAATGTATCTATAACTAAAAAACTATATACCTATTCTTCAATGACAAAATACTTGATGTTCAATCAATAATGTACCTATTGTTATCTAACAATGTATCCACAGGTTAATACTATTATACCTATAGTTCAATACTACTATATATACAAATTAATTTTGCTAGATGTACATTGGTTTTTATCTTTTTATAATAGTGAGGTTTCTTAAAAATAATTTTTAGATAAGTAAAATTATTAATTTTTAATGTAATTCTTTGATTACTAATTTTTATGTAATTCTTTAAGGTATTTTTTTTAATAATATTCAAGTTATATGTAATTGTTTCTAATATATTTTTCTATGAAATTATTTTGTATCTACAGTAATATATCAATTTAAGCAATTACTCAAATAAACTTGAGCAATTAATAATTATTGTTCTATCACTTTCTTAATTATATCAACTTAAGCAATTACTCAAATAAAATTAAATAGCTTTATATCCATAACCTCCCGTCATTCACTTCCTTAAAGTTGTTTTTTCATTCATTTATTCACATAATATGTTTACCAATACAATCATTTAATTCATATACTCATTCTACCTATATTGATTTCGTTAATTCCTTTAATATGTACTTCATATAGTTACTTCCAATAACGTTTTCTTTTTTTAACATGGGTACTTACAATAATGTTATTAAAATTATAACCACTAAACACATATATTCATATTAACTTAGGATACGTTTGGTAGGATATAATCAATTGTAATGAAATATAATCAAATACAAACTCAATTGTATTATTAAACTAAAATTTCTTTTGTTTATATAACATTATATTTGATTATATCATACTAAACATAGGGCTAATGTATTTTTTGAAATTTTCTTAAAATCTTCATAAACTTCATATGCACAGAGTTAATTTCATATCTTTAAATCATTTATCATTACATGTATTTTCATTATATATACTCACGTTAAACATATTACATTTGATCACATACTCTTTTTAAATTTTATAACATTTTTATAAAACATTTGTTAAACAAAACTCTTTAAACTTAATTTTTAATTAAAATAATTATCTCTTTAACATATAATCCTTTCTCTTTTATATATATATATGTGTGTGTGTGTGTGTGTATGTATATATATACATATACATATAATCCTTTCTATATATATAGTGTACTCAATTAATTATATTGAATTGAAATAAATAAATTTAATTAATCTTAATTTTAATTTTTTCTATTAAATAAAAAACATTAAACAAATACAAACAAAAGAAACTATAATTGGATAGAGGTGAGCAAACAGTCTGTTCAGTTAATTCAGTTCGATTTTTTACCAAAATCAAATAAATTAAATTTTATATATTTAAAATTGAGCATAATCGAAATTTTGAAAAAACCAAATTAATTGAATTAATTAAATTGAACCTTTATGTGCATATAAATCGAACCAAACCTATAAAGTTTGATTTGGTTTAGTTCGATTTAATTTGATTGAATTAAAATTACATATATTTTAAATCTGGTTTGATTTAAATTGGTTTAATTTATTAATAACTTCAGTTTATTTGATTTATTTGATTTTTTTTTATAAAAAAACGAACCGAAAATCAAAATTTTTAAAAAAATTAAAACTAAACCAAATCGATGTTTATCAAATGATCAAACCGAACCAGCTTAGTTCGGTTGTTTTTTGGTCCAATCTTGTTTTTGCTTACCCCTACAATTAGATATTAAGGATATTATTTTACATGTTTACAATATATAATAAACAAAGTACTATATACTAATACATACTTTTCAAAATATGTTATTTCTACATTATTAAACTCGCTTACCTCTGTATTTTTCACTTGATTTACTTTTCAGTCACTTAATTCTATGAACATATATTTTATTTTACTATATTTCTTCAATTGTTATCTTATAACAAAAAAATCTTCCATTTATGTGAGCAGTTCATTACATTTTAATTTTTTCCCATTTATTTCTATTATCATTTTAATATTTCTATTTTACACTTATTTAACAAAAAAATTTGTTCAAAGATTATCTTATATGTTTTCTTAATATTGCAACAACTAATATATTTGATTTTTGGCATCTTTTCATCTTATTACTCTCTACCAACAGTAGAGCCACACAAAATAATTCCTGGCAAAGTAGATGAAAAAATTACAGAGTTAGCTGGTGCATATCTGAAATGAATAGGACACTTTTAAGGCCATGAGCAGGGTGGCCTTTGTCCTCTATTCTTATTCACTATATGCTTCTTTGGCTTCTTTTTGTAAATCTTAATGGAAAAATTTTTAATTCATTATTCATAGGATTTTTAATATATAATAATTCTCATATATTAATATTGTATAAATACATACTTGATGAATTTAATGAAATCAATATGATGTAAATCTTATGAACAAATTTTTTTATATCTCTCTATCCTTTTATTTTTGACGGTTTTCTAATAATTTAATTTGATTTTTTTTATTGATGCAAATCTCAATAGATAAAGAGATGACCAATTTAGATCTTTTATAGTTTAATTCGTATGCCTATCAAATAACCGACTGAATGATCAATATTAATTAATTATTTAATTATATTATTATTATTTGAGATTGTGGATTAACAATTAATTAGCTCAATATCAACTCATATTATAACACTTTTTTCCTGACACAGTTGATAGGAAAGATTGGATGGTCAATTTGAAGAAAAAGGAAAATTTCAGGAGAAGAGGAAAGGGATGCAGAAGAGAAGAAGAAAATAAGAGTTTTTATTAACTATTTTTTTAAATGAAAAGTTAAAATAAAAATGACTTTGTTAATGTGGAATATAGTTTACGATGTTAGTTATTTTACTTTTTATGTGCTTAACAATGACATATCAGAAAATACTATATTGATACAAATTAAATTTCAATAAAAAACAAGTTATTTTTTTTCTTTTTTTTTTTAAATAAGTAATATCACTTCTATTTCTCTCACTCTATATATATATATATAATGAATTAATTTATAACTTTTGCAGTATTAGGTAAATATTTGATCACTTGACTATTAAATTAATAGCATATATTAAGTTTTTCTCTTTTTAATCTTTCATTATGTATTTATAAAACACAATTTTCTTCCTATATTTTTATTTTCTCTCATTGAAATGAATTTCATTTCACTATGTTTACTCATAATGGTAGAGACAGAAAATGAATTTCTCTCTCTTTTGCTAATCATTGTTTAATTTTTTTCATTTATTAGGTATTGATTATTATATGTGCTTCATTATTTTTTTAATGTGTCTATATATATATATATAATATAAATATTAAAAATAATTATAATTTACATAATGCATGGACCCACTAGTATTGCAGGTATATCCAATGCTTCAGTTCTACACTTACATTGGATATTTCTGTGAAAAATACTTGATTTTTTTAGTTACATTTTTTAATAGTTAGGCTTCAACTAGAGTTCAAGGTAGGAATTTCATGATTTTAAAAATCATTATAATATTATTCCATTAAACTCATTGTTAACATAAAATAATGTTCCCTAAAAGATAATTTAAATAAATTTATAAATCTTAAATGATAAACTCAGTTGATAATTTTTTTTCTTATACAACTTTTTTAATTCTTAGTGTAAATAGTCTATCTTCGAATGAAACATTAAAAGAGAAAAACTTAATGTATAGTATTGAATTAAAAGTTAAGTCATCAAATATATATCTAATAATACCTAAGTTAAACAATACTATATAAATTAACTCATAATTTGATGCTCAAAATCACAATAACTAATGCTCTTCCAACACGAATTCTTATTAAAACATTATCTGAATAACAGTCATTTTATATATAAACATTATTCATTCCTAATTTATTTTTATTCAGATGAAATCAATGGATATTTTTTGAAAAAAAAAAAAAGCAGATATATTCAAATTAAAGTTGTATATTTTGATAAGCTCTTTTTAATTTATTCATAAATTAACGTCGATCTAATTGTGAAACAATCTTGATTCACTCTCTAATAAACATTTATTTTCTAATTTTAAAAGTTTAGTCAATTATTTTTCAACTTAATGAGGTAATGTATTCATATTTTAAATCACTTTTAGATCAATTTAGATTGAATAACTAATAATATTTTTGGTGGAGAATTATAGACTTGGGGGGCTAAGTATATTTTGTTTATGGATTTATAAAACACACCTTTTTTTCTATATTTTTATTTCCTCCCGTTGCAATGAATTTTATTTCACTGTGCATATGCATAGTCTTAGAGACGGAAAATGAAATTCCTCTCTTTTGGTTATCATTGTTTGCTTTTTATTTAATTTTTATTTATTAGGTTATTTTCTCTACTTCATATTTTTTTAATGTATATATATTAAAATAAAATTTTAATTATAAGATTTATAATTTACATAGTGCACGAACTCACTAATTATTGCATGCATATATGCAATGCTTTAGTTCTATACTAATATTCTGGGAAAAATACTTAATCTTTTCAGTTATAATGTTTTAGTAGTTAGACTTTAACTAGAGTTTAAGTTAGGAATTTTATGATTTTAAGGTTTTCATTTATTTCATGAAAAATAATTTGTTTATATTCTTTTTAAAAAATATGAGACTGGTGTATAAAATATATTATAAAAATAATTTTATTTTATTTTGATTTATAAGATTGTAATAAATTTAGACTATAAACACTTTATATTTATATTATTTATTATTTAACATAAGAGAATCATATATTAAAAATAAAAATTTATTGGGACGTCACTAATTACTTAATACCACCACCAACCAATAATAGGTACTGATAGATATTGAAAGTTAAAAATGATCAGCGATAATAAATTTATGTGTTTATATGATTTATTTTTTATTTAAATGAGTTTAATAAAATTAGAAAATTAATTACTTGTTTTAAAACGAGAAAATTATTTTTCTTAAAAATTACATATTTTTCATTGATCAAAAACATATTGCCTATTGACTAATTTTTCTAAACATATTAAATATTAGAAAATATGAAAAATGTTTTTCATTAAATAAACGAAGTGTAAAAATTATTTTAGTATCATTCTATTAAAACTTATAGTTAATATAAAATAATTTTCCTTAAAATGATAATATAAAATAATTTTGTAGATATTAAGTGATCCCCGTAATTGATAAACCATGTGTCTCTTTTTCTTCTATAACTTTTTTAACTTTTAGCGCAAGTAATATAGCTTATCTTCAAATGAAATATCAAAACATAAATTTAATATTATATGCTATTGAACTAAGAGTCAAGTGATCAAATATCTATCTACTACCGTAAAATCAAACAATTCGGTATAAATAAACTCATAATATATATATTTGAAAATGAAAATAAAACCCGAAAAAAAAAAACTAATACTTAATATCACAGTAATCAAAGGTATAGCAATTTATCCAACATGAGTTGTTTTAAAAGTATTATTCCATACTTGCTTTCAAAAAAAAAAAAAGTACCATTCCATACTTCATAATATTGGGTAACGGTCATCTTATAAATACATGTTATTCATGTTTAATTTATTTTTTATTGAAATACAATAAATGAATATTTGTTGAAAAAATAAACAAATAGATATATTCAAGTCAAATTCTGTATTTTATAAGCCATCTTTAATTTATTCATAGATTAATCCCTACATAACTATAATACATTTTGTATACATCATATCACAATAAATGTATATAGGGAAGTCAGAAAGTTTTTCAATGAACTATCATTTACATTTCTAGATTTTGAGATTTGAGTACAATAACCAAAAATAAAAACCACATGTTATCACAATTTCTCATTATCAAACTAATGATTAGAAAAATAAAAACTCATGAAAATGTTACGTATGTGTTGTATTATTGAACTTGATTAGTTAGTTATTAGGATTAGATATTTTCTTGTTATTAGCCAAAACACATTACAATTGATTAGTACTAATACACAGACATTAGCAGCACATAAATCTTTACACTTTAATTAAATCCAAGCTTATTGACTCTTAAAATCTAAATTTTTTCGAATTTTGATAAAATTAGCCAATTAGTCAAATTCTTTAGTGAAATTAGTTAATACTAATAAAATTTTGACAAATTTAGAAAAAATTCAAATTAATCAAAATAGGATAACGCGTCACGTTAAAATATTGAGTTAAAATGATGTTAACTGATGTTAATAATTAATGTTAACTAATTTTACTAATTTTTTAATAAATATTTATATTAGTTAATTTGTCACGTCACATGATATATCATCCTATTTTGATCAATTTGAATTTTGAATAAATTTACCAAAATTTTATTAATTTTGGCTAATTTTATGAAAATTAAAAGAATTTATTAATTTTATCAAAACTTGAAAATATTTAAATTTTTAGGGCCAATAAGCTTTAAACCCACTAATAATTCGATTCCATAACCATCAAACATGAAAATATAGGCACAAATATGAAACTCTTAGTTAACACACCTTATATTTCTTATGGATATTCCTTAGCAGTAGTGGAACTAGAGATTTATTTTAGGGGAAGTTCACTCATTATTAAATATAAAAAAATTTTGACGTAATTAAATAAGTATTTAATAATTAAAGTACAAAAACAACAAGTATAAATATTTACCAAATCGAAAAGTGATTATTAGTTGACACTTGAAGTGTTGGTATTGATCGTGTGACTAAGAGAAACTAGCTACAACTAGACTTTCATTCATTCATTCGTCTCGCATTTTATTATACAAGTTATTCTTGACAATCTTCATTGCAGAAAAAACCCTTTTAACAAAAACAGTCGCAACGAGTAAAATCAATGTCAACTCAATCTAGTGATAAACTAATGTAAAAATTATATTTTTACCAGTTTGAACCATCTTGTGAGTAAGACTTCTCAAATCTCCAATTGTAGAAAATTAAGGATCGCGTCGCACATTATGAATATAAGTTTAAAGTTTCTGCTTAAGTATTAAATGATCAGTCATTGAAAAGTCATTTGAATATAATTCAATAAGACAAAGTAACTTATAAAGGTCAAATTGAGAGAAAGAATCTCTTAGATCAAGACATACTATGCAAATAAGTAACTTCATACTTGTTTTTGAGCAACTATTATTCATTTTATGTATAGTTAAACCAATAATCTGACATTGCAACAACAACAATGATAATTGATAGGCAAGAAAAATCCTTTAGCAAATATAATGAAACAAAATTTATAAAGATAATACCTGACAAAAAATTTTCATACGATAATAATGAAAATTGGTAATAGTTTTCCCTTTACGCCTACCATAATCATATTATCTACCATATTAAGCACTGGGATCATATTCTTCTCACAAATTGTGTTGAAAGTATCTTCTATCCTTTAACCCTAAAGTCTTGCAGTCGAAATTTCATGGTATCAATCAAATTCATGGCTTGTATAATATTTTGATCCTTTTGTTGTAGGGCAAGTGAAAGATCATTTGTGATTCCTAGAAAATACCTCATCAAGTGCAACACAAAAACAACCTGATAATTCTTCATCTTATTAATCAAACTTATGGCAGCACCTCTATTGTCATCATAAACACCATCATCATGTATATTTCTCAATACTTTTATCACTGAATTCCACATAGAGGATAAACGAAATAATGTTATATAGTGTGATCCCCAATGAGTATCCTCCGGTATTGTTAAACTAGTTTCTTGATTTTTGTCTTTTCCACTAGTAATCTATCCATTCTCCAATAAAGCAACCATCTTATTATGTTCAATCTGTCTAAGTTGATCTTTTCTTTTACATAATACTCCACCCATATTCATAATCATAGTAACATAGCCCAAAAATTCACTCACAACGAAATTTCCTTTGGCAACAACAACAATAACTAACTATAGTTGATGAGAAAAATAATGTGCATACCTTACATATGAATTTTCCTTCGAGGGTATTCAATCTATTGAACTCGCCTTGCATATTTGAAACTCCATTGTATCCTTAACCTTTCAATATAGATGATGATAATCCATGCTTTGCAAATAATGTATCAATAATATTTTTTAAAGAAATAAAGGTAGTGTCAAACATATGCACCATAACAAGAAAACCGTTCAAAGACATGTTCATGTTTATTTACATATCTTAAAATAACCCCCATGAAATATCTCAGCACTCGTCGACTATAAGAGAACAAATATTAACCCTAATATCATTGATGATGACAAGTGTGATCTCCGCAACGCAAATATGTGCTAGTTCCTTTTGAATTTTTGGAGAAGTCATTTGATTGTTTCCTGAAGCATTTTCATTGATTACCTTGGAAACCTTTTCATTTCATTGACTATACCGCTCAAGTAACTCAAAAAATATCTTGAGTTACTTTTGTTGATAAGTCCTGAGATATTTCTTTGACTATAAACATGTCCATGTTTATTTACATATCTTAAAACAAACCTCCATTTACTCTTTTACTGAAATATCTCGGGACTCATCAACTATAAGAGAAAAATATATTATCCCCATTATCATTAATGATGACAAGTGTGATCTCCACAGTACAAGCATGTACTAGTTCCCTTTAAATTTTTGGAGAAGTCATTTGATTGTTTTCATGAAATTTTCATTGACTACCTTAGAAATCTCATCATTTCATTGACTATACCACTTAAATAACTCGAGAAAATTGTCTTTAATTTAGGAACTAGTTGATTCATTATGTCCACAAAAAGACAAACCTTGCTTCAAAAAGAAGCATGTCACATCTAGCATTGTCGTTAAATAGGTGCAATAACCAACCTCCATCTTGTGCCCATGTGTTTCTAAAATATTTGTCACACTATACCTTTAATCTTGAAAAAACTCAAATTTTATTCTAGCATTATTATGACAACTATTCATAAAACCAACATGATCATTGAATTTTTCTATTGTCTTTTTCCAATTATTGAACTTTGTTTTGATAAAAGTATCATCTATAAAATCGACCTCCTTTATTTGGAGATTTGAAAAGATAACACAAAAACTAAAATTGCATATATTATGATATGCTATACTCTAATCACACAAACTTTATAAACTAACCATCTTGAAAATTTATTGCTTGTTTAACAAACTAAAATTTTGGATAATTATGGCCAATTGATCGACAAAGTCCCCCTAGTCAAGTACCCTCTTCGGATTTGATCTCTAATAGTAACATCAAACTCCTCAATTGGTTTATGTAATCTCGGATCACTAACAACATCATCAAAATTGAATTTCACATGAGATTGTTTTCTGCTATTACCCCCTTCAGAAACATTAGGCTCATTCGAAAACTCAATACTATGGATTCGTTTACAAAATTTCTTCATATTTTACCATAGATAAACAATTAAAATCAATTCATGTTACTTAATCAAATTCACACAATAATGTATTTTCAATCGAAATTCATAATTTACAAACTAATAAAATTTTCAATTCAATTTACAATATATTTTTAATTTAAATTTTCTATTTCTAATTCACAATGAATTATTTATTTTTAATATATTTTTAACAAATTTCCTATTTTACTATAACTTTATAATATTTTAATTCACAATAAATCATTGAGATTTATAATTCACAATTCATAATATATTTTTAATTTTAATTTTCTATTTCTAATTCACAATGAATTATTTATTTTTAACATAGTTTAGTAAATTTTATATTTTACTAAAAACTCCATAATATTTTAATTCACAACAAATCAATTAGGATTTGTCATTCACAAATTCATAATATTTTTTAATTTAAATTTTCTATTTTTAAATTAGAGTTTCTAATTCACAATATATTTTTAATTTAAATTTCCTATTTCTCAATTAGGGTTCTTATTTTAAATTCAATTAATTCATAATTTTTAACAAATATGAAAGAAAAATAAGTTAATGTCATATTTTTAATGTAAAACTAAGTGAATTAAAATACAAAAGATATGACAAAAAGTGAAAATATAGAAATTTTTAAAAAAATGGTAAAACTTACCTTTAATTGAATCTAAAATTGAGTACAAATGTTTCAAATACTTAATAATTTAACCTAAAAGATTGATGAAAAATAAATTTTTGAAGAGTAATTTAAATGTCTTTTTGGAAAAAAAACAGATGGTTAAATGAGAAAAAAGGAAACTTTGAATTGGGGAAAATGGAGATTTGGAATGAGAAGAAATTGCGTTTGGGAGGAGGAGAGATAGGTGAAAGACGGGCTTAAAACAAGTCTCTCTCTCTTTTTTTTTTTTTTAGTCACTCATTTAAAACGTCATTGTTTTGACTAAGTGAAAAAAAAAAATTTTTTGTTTCCCACATTCAAAACGACACCCTTTTTAGTGGGGAAAAAAGTTTTAACTTTTCATTTTTTTAGAGGGAAGTTGTTCCTCTTCTTCCTTTAGCAGCCCCTCCCTTTTTCTTTTTCTTTTTCTCCCATAGTAGGGGCTGATCCCCTCCCTCCAACCTCATCTTCATATCTCGCTGATCGCCAGCGGACTCTCCTCTGGTTCCGCCACTGTTCATTAGATACACTCTAATAACCATTGCATTAGCACAAATAAATGCTCAAATGCAGTTACTCTTAGAATTCTTCTTCATTTAGTGCTCCTCTAAAGCAAGCTTTCTGTTGCACAACTCTCTCTTCATATTATCAATCCTTTTCTTCAGCCCATCAATATTTTTGTAGTTTGGAGAGATAACTCATCAGCAATCCAGTCAAAGAAACAACATCAATTAGGTATCTCCCATGTAAAATACCAATTACATTAGAGTTAAATTGATGTGGAAATCCATAAAACAAAAAACCAAATAAACTGAAAATTTGCCTATCTCATAGTTTTTACAATTTCAAACTTGATTATTAGAGTTAGCGTCAATTCAAAAGTGAAAAGAATAGTTTTTGGCCACACACATGAGTGAGTGAGTGCTCTTGTAGTAATGTAAAATACCAACTACATTAGAGTTAAGGTTGATGTGGAAATCCATAAAAAAAAATCCAAATAAACTGAAAATTTACCTATCTTATAATTTTTTACAATTTCAAACTGGATTATTAGAGTGGGCGTCAATTCAAAAGTGAAAAGAACAGTTTTTCAACACACACATGAGTGAGTGCTCTTAATAATAATTCCATGGTTATTGATTTAAAGCATTTTTAGCTAACTCAATTATAAAAAAGCTTTTAGCTAGAGAAAACATTTTTTTTAGAATATTTTTTCTATATTACGTTCCATACTTTATTTTATTTTATCTGATGGATTTAAGCTTTAGAGAGTTTTAAGATAAATAATTAATATATATAATTCATTCTAATGTCAAATTTAGTTTTAGACGAGTGATTGTCATTTATCAAATAATTATATTAATAATATGATGTTTCTAATAAATGGTAATATAATAATGATATAAAAACCTTTCATATAAAATCAATTCAGAAAGTTTAATAATATAAATAAAATTCACATAAAAATAATTTAGAAAATTTAACAATATAAGAAGTTTTTCATGTTAGTCTTCTTTAGAATTTTAATAATAACAAGCATTTAGTTTCTTATATAATTAAAAACTAAAACAATTAAATAGAAAAATAGTCCATAAAGAAAAAAAAATAAAACTACAAAATTTCTTATTTTGTATCAAAATAATTGCATTATTATTAAAATTTATTATACTAATTTATTTATAATTCTTTATTTTTACTATTTTTTTACTTGAAAAAGGTCTAATTAGATAATAATTTTTTATTAAATAATTATATATTGCAAATAACAGTAAACTTTAATTATTAGTAGTATGTTAATTTTAATCATTCAACTAATTAATTCATTGATAAAAATAAATATTAAATTATTTAAAACCATATTATAATCACTCACGCACAATTATATTAAATATATAATTAAGATGCTCTAATATTAAAGAAAGACTTACTTACACTAATTATATATATATATATATATCACTAATAAATAATATTAATTAAAGTATAAATGTCTTTAAATTAAACAGCTATGAATGTTATTTTATCTTACTATATAAAAATAATTATATAAATGTAGAGTAGACAACTTTTTTCTATAATGTTAATAAAGTGAAAATTTGTTATAAATTTAACCAAGAAATGACTAAACTGCCATAAAACATTTCCCTAAAAAAAACACAAAAACAGAAATAATCCTTCCACCTTTTAATGGACAGGTAGCCTTTTTTTTTTTTTAGAAAAAAAGTATTTTCTTAACTTTACGCTTGGGAAAGGGGAAAATAAGAGAGAAATTAAAATAAAAAAGAAAAATAAGAGGAAAAAAGTATTTTCCTCTATTTGGAGAGTGAAGGAAAATTCAAGTGAAAACAAAATATTATATTTTTTATCTCCTTTATTTTCTCTTCATTCTCTCCAAAATGGAGATAAAATATGAGAGTGAAAATTTTTTTTTTATGAATTTACATTTTTATCCATATTTTTTATGAAAAAATGAAAAACAAGAAAAAAACAATTATGTCTTTATCCTTTATGAATGAGCCTGAAAGCCACATGAATGAAACAAAATTGCAGTTGTAAAACAAGAAATGTGCCATATGAACGTACTAGTGAAGGAAAAATTTGTATGTTGTAAATTGAAAACAACAAATGTGCTAGCTAAGAAAGAATTTTTTCCATATATTTAATATATATAATGATATATTTCAATATATATTGATATATTAATGTTGTTTGGATAAATATATATATATATATATATAGAAAATTTATAAGATAACAATTTTTTTAATCTAAATATGAAAAAAATAATTTATTTTTTCTCTATTTTTTATCTATTTCTTTTTACTATACATAATTTGCCAAACACAGCATAAGGATCACGCGGTGGTGCCCTGGAAAACCTCCTCCGTAATTCCTCGTATAAAAACTCAGCAAAACCCCACCTTGTTCCTTCCATTCTGGCGCCTCTGAGTGAAGATCCACAAAAACAAACCCTAGAAATTAGAGGTGAGAGAACGACACGCACCAACCACTAATCTCTTCTTTCTCTCACTTCTCCGATCCGCAAATCTCCACTCAGGTAGGCTACTCTCTTTCCATCTCCGCAAATGATTGCTTTATCTTTCGCATAATTTCTTGACATTCAGCTTATACACCAAATGAACATGTAGAATTTCTACTTGAAGATTTAGGTTAATTTTGTAAGTATGTGGACTTAATTAAGATTTTTGGTTGATTTTCAGAGGTTCTATCTGTGATGGAGGTGGCAGCGGCACCGGTGGTGGCGGCATCAGTCCAGCAAGCTTCGGTTCCTCCTGATTTGGTGTGATTAAGTGTTTTTTTTTTTTTTGTTTTTTTGGTTTTGTGGGTTTATATGTTTTTGGTGCTGTTTGCGAGCTTTTTAATGGAACTTGTGTTTGTGGTGGGATTTTTAGGTCGGTAATGCGTTTGTTCATCAATACTACCATATCTTGCATCAATCTCCGGAGCTTGTTCACCGATTCTACCAGGATGGTAGCAAGCTTGGTCGTCCTGAGGAGAGTGGGATCATGAGTACCACAACCACCATGCAGGTGTGTTCTCCCTTGCTTTTGCATACCCACACCACGCATTTCGCGATTTTCTAAGGTGCTTGTAAATTTATTTTTGAGATTGTGCTTAGGATCACAGCAAAATGAGTATGTGGGGTGTATAAAGTTCAGAGGAATAGTAACGGAAAACAGAACACTTCTTTGCTATTTTGGTTATCGGATGTAAAAGACAGAGAAATGCCAAAGTTAGAATTTTTCTTTTCTAAGTTTGCATATTATGCTTGAAGATTTTGTATAAATAATTGCATCCTGGTATAGGTTTTCTTTTCTTTGTTCTAGATGTCCAAAATTTTTGTAGAACTACTCATTGCATTAACTAAACATAACAATAGGGGAATATAATGCCGATCCTTGGAGTTTTTTTGTCCCCCTTTAATGCCAGTTTTATTCTGTAAGTTATAATTATTGCATTTGGAGTCAAAGACTTCTGTGAGTGCATGTCAGTTGCCAACTGTAAATAGGGATTACTGAATGTGAATCATTGTTGAATTTTTTATGCTGCTGCCGCCTATGTTTGACTGGCTTTTATGAAGCAGGCCATAAATGAGAAGATAATTTCACTTGGTTATGGAGAATTCAGGGCAGAAATTGTTACAATTGACTCGCAAGAATCCTACAATGGAGGAGTCCTCGTCCTTGTGACAGGATATTTGATTGGAAATGATAATGTGCGGCAGAAATTTACTCAGAGTTTCTTCTTGGCACCCCAAGATAATGGCTATTACGTTTTGAATGATGTATTCCGCTATGTTGACGATCCCAAGCACCAAAATGGAAATGTTGACCTTGTCAATACTGTTGAAGCTCCAGTCACTCTTAGCTCAGGTAATGGGAAAACATATTACTTCTTTTATAAAAATCTCTTTTCTGTCCTCTGTGTTGATGGGTTCTTTTTTTCTTTTTTGGTGGACCTTCCTTCCGTGCAAGAAAATGACATTTCTGAGCAAAAAACTGCTTTAGCTGAGGAAGTTAATGGTGGAGAAGTCTGTGATCCTTCTGATAATGGGGATGGTTGGAATGAAGAAGAATCACTGGTGCCTGAAGTTGTTGATGAAATTCCTGATGATTCACAGATGGTGGTTGATATGCAGATAGTGACTAAATCAAATGCTAAGTTTGAAGAAGTGCCAAAGAAGTCATATGCCTCTATTGTAAGTAGATGTCGTGCAACATTGTTTACTCTAATTGCTTCTGCATATATACGCTGTTATTTTGAATTTGCAGTGGCATCTATCATAATATCAATTCCTAAAAATATTTATTTGCCAAGCAATTTGAGTTTGGATGATTGATTTCCTTCTCTATGTATGTATTCCAATTTCATTGGTGGGCTTTATATTGTTAGTTGCTTATATTTTGTTCTAGGTGAAAGTTAGGAAGGAGAATGCTGCATGTTTTTCGAGCCCTGCCCCTTCTCCTTTAAGGTCTGCACCAAAGAGCCAAGAACATATAACTTTTGTAGTGGCATCTGAGACACATGTCTCCACTTCAAATGCTACTGAAAATGGGAATGCCCAAGAGACTGAAGGTGTTTAGTCCTTTATTGTTCTAGTTTTTTCTTTTCTTACAAATTGTCTTTTATTCATATTAAGGTATTATACTCACGCATGAATATGTATTTAATAATAACTTATTTCATATTATGTACATGTCTAATTACAGCTGAGGGTCCTTCTATCTACGTGAAAGGTCTGCCTCTGGACGCAACACCTAGTCTACTTGAGAATGAGTTTAGGAAATTTGGACCTATTAGGACTGGTGGCATTCAAGTGAAAAGTCAGAAGGTGCAAATTTACTTGATTTTTAATGTGGTTCATCAATGATTATATCTTCAGTTAATTTATAATGTACATATTCCATGACAGGGATTTTGCTTTGGCTTTGTGGAATTTGAAGTAGCAAGTGCTGTGCAAAGTGCATTAGAGGTATGTGATGCTAACATGTTTTTTATTTTCTATTATGATTTTTTTATTATGTCGTATAAATCTGGAATAACTTATTTTATCTTCAAATATCTTTCTTTGCCTCATGATTTTTTGTCTGTAAATTTAATCCTTTTGGTAAATCTACAATACATGGCCTTGCCATGGAAATTTTTTTTTTTTTGTACAGTAAACAATTTTATTGCTCTTGGAAACCATGAATGTGTTTGTATTTTTTTGAAATTATAAAAATATATGTTGGAAGGTAGCTGGTATTTTGCATGGGGGAAAATCTGCTATGAATAAGATGCATTCTGCATCTAGATGTTAATTTTTTCATGTTTGACACACAAGTCCAGATTAGTGTTGCATTTGTATTGTATATAACTGAAACTTCATGAAAAACTATTAAGACAGAATGTTCTATTTATTGTGAGTTTCCACAATAAAGGCTAATTTCAAATATAAAAATAATTGTAAGATTCATTTATATGAACTTAGTGCTATATTTGCTTGCAGGGAAAAGAGGGGGTATGGGGTGGGGGTGCATAAAGCATGGCATAAGTCACATTGCCGTCATGCAGATTCCTTATAATTATGTATGTTTTCTTTGTGAACATATGTTTCTTTGATGCCTTAAAAAGGAGACTAAATTTTGATTAGACTAAACTAGTGGAAGATGTGTAAAAAAATTTATGAAATGGCATTTACGTTAAGAAACTAGTTTGAATTGATATTTGCTTACTAACTCAAGGTTGGGTATTTCAGCTTTTTTGTACATGCTTATTGAGGAAGAGTTGAGAAATTGTCTGTTTATATTTTCTGGGTCAGAAGGCCCAAAATTTTGAAAATGATATCACTGAACTTTAAATTACAGGTTATGTATAGTACTAGCTGGAATTGATATTTGAATTTTAGTTCGTGAGAGAAGTGATTGGTAGCTAATTGTAAATCTCAAATACTGCGGTCAAAAGTTAACTGCTGTATGTGTTATGGAATCCATTTAATGGTGAATGCTTGTGATAAAAGTCAATTATAGGTTTTTATCAACGTTTTTAATAGGCTATATCACCATACCATCACTTATAGTTCTTAATACCATATACATTATTCATCACTGTGGCACACTATCCTAGCAACCTCAGCATTACTTTTCAACATGCAATTTTATTTGCTAATATGTTTAATATGCCTGACCAAACTCTTCATGAAAAATTACCTCCATGACCAAACTTGCAACATTCCACAGCACTTAAATTGTAACTTAATGTATACCCTGGAAATGTCATGAAGAATTTTGGTCCCAAATGAGAAAGGCCTGAATTATAGAAATTACTTGCTATGTGGATATGTTGAGATATGTAAGCCATTAATTTCAATTGGAACAAGTGAATTGGACACAAGAATGATGATTGTTGTTGATTCGGCCACTGGCCTATGTCCCTTATATTATGAAGTCTCTTTTTTGCTTGACTCTCCTGTGATCTTTTTTGTCTTCATGTTCTACAAGTTCTGGCTTACTCCATAGTTTAAGTAGCTGATACTTGCTTCTGACAAGAGATGTCTAATAGTGTTCAATATTTACATTTTATTTTGCTTTCCTCATTTGATGTTCTTTATAAAGCTTTTTGTTTGAATCGTTATTTGCTGATGTTTCAGGCTTCTCCCATCATGATTAATGGATGTCGGGTTATTGTCGAGGAAAAGAGATCTACTTCTCGAGGCAAGTTGGTTTTCATGATTTAATTATACTTCTTTAAGAGTGTTGCATGTTGTTCACTTTCACAATAGTGCCCTTTCAACTTATATTTACACCAAAATCTTACTCCAAATATTATCAATTATTTAGTTTATGTTGACGACTCAATCTTAATTTAGTTCGAAGTTATGTTTCTATCAAAATAGAAATTTTCCGGATGGTTATTTTAGGCTTTAAGCAAATAAGTACATACATGGTAGAATTGAAACCATAGAAGCATGCATTTATGCATCAGTTAGCAAATATCTATTGTTAAAAGTAATAGTACAGAGGAAATTTGGACAAAAAAAATTTGTCTTTAACAAAGTTTATGTATGGTATAGCTGCCTAATAAGCCACTCTCCCCTAGAAACACGAAGTGGAATGTGGGATCATGGTATTCCTGCAATCCAGAATGTGGTGGGACGTGTCCCAGTTTGTCAATCCAGAATGTGGACGTGTCCTAGTTCTTCTTTCAACTTATACATATGGTATAGATCAAAGTATTTTTTTTCGCTGAATGATTTAAACTCTTGCTGCTATACTGAAATTCGAGATATTCCTTCTTGATGCAAAAACTAGTTTACAGTGCTAACAAGGAAATTGAAGAACAAAACATCTCATCCTTTTTTTTTTAAGTCCACAAAAAATGGAAGAAAAAGAAAAATAGAATCAAAAGGGAGTAAGCATTTGATACTGTATTTTGCATAGGAACTTGTGGATTGAGATTTACAAAATTATGAACACGTGGAGAGGATCATGTGAACGTTCAGATCAATAGTGCGCAGGCATCTTTTTTTCCCTTCCAAGTAAAATTGTAATACATTAATTTCATCCCGATCAAAGTGAAAATGGTGAGGTTAAATGTCAAATTGGTACACAAACAAATCTCGCCAGTAAAGCAAAGCAAATTTGATCTACCTCAATGAACAGCATTTGAGGTGAATTTATGGAATACATTCTTGTAGAGGAAAGAAAAAGGGTGTGGAGAGATGTAGTAGGATTTTGATTTAGTGGGTACTTTTCAATATTGAGAAAGAAGATAGAGAAAGTAGTAGAAGAGATGATAATAGAGTATGCATAATTAAACTAATTAGTAGGCTGTGGCAAGAGTCATTTTGGGTATTGTTGACATATGGTGAGATTTTGTTTTGTCTAGCGTAAGAGTTGACTCACTTGTGGTGCCAGTAAGTATGAGAATTTTCATAGTTTTACTGTCCAACTTTGTAGATTGGATATGTAAGCCTGCTTCATGTTATATTTATTTGGCTTACAGAAGTGTCTCTTCATATGCAGGGAACAATAGGGGGCGATTTTCTTCTGGAGGAGGGGCTGGATATAGAAATGAGGGAGGAAGGGGTCGTGGAAATTTTGGTGGGGGTAAAGCCTATGGCAGGACTGATTTCAGTAACAGGACAGAGTTTGGAAATAGGAATGGTAACCGGGGTGGATTTTCAAATCGTGGAGGTGATGGATATCGAAGAGGTGATAAGACGGGAAACAATGGTGGCCGTGCAAACCGCGCTGGTGGGTTGTCTCTTAATGCTGCAGCTAAAACCACAGCACCACGGGTATCTGCTACTGCTTGAAAATGTGACTTGAGAGATGGTTTGGAAGTGATTAAGTTGTGTTAATTAGTGTAGTGATTCATCAGTGGTTTAAGCGTTAAAGGAGATCAAAACACTTCTACAGATGAGATTCTTGAAAATTTTGTAAAGGATTTGCGTCTTTACTTGTTGGCCATTTTCCTTATTAAGTTGTTTGGAGTGGATAGCACTAAGGTTGTCTGTTTTACTGATTTCATCCCCCTTGACAGGATAAGTCCACTGTTTCTCTTATGACTTGACAGTTTACTTAATCTGTTGTCCAAGCACTGGCCTTGGGAGTGTTTTTTTTTTTTTTTTTCTGCTTGAATGGGCCATCCAGGGGTGACAAATCTGTTTGGGCAATATTGTATTGGGTAGTGCAGGCTGCAAGCTGTCCCGGTGAATTCTTTCCTAGCCTGCTCTTGATGCCACTGGTTTGCTATGGTAGAAAATTTTGTTCTCATTGCAACTCTGACCAACTGAAATTTAGATAATTTTTTCTTTGAAGGTTAAGAATATTTAAGATTTAATATTTTATTGTTTTAAGTATATCTAAGGTTTATATTTTATTGTTTTTATTTTGAAGATGTTGACATTGAGTTACTTCTATTTTGGTGATTTCGAGGACGTCTTTACGTCTAGAGCATTATCAGATATTTATTATTTAT
>CATIWR010272067.1:0-25331 GCA_949677035.1 Omphalea diandra
TCAACTTCTTTATTTCTTCTTGAGGAAATGATTCAATTCTGCAAAAACAACACTTATTTGAAACATTAGTGATGATCAATCTACTTTGTCAAGATCAAAAGAGATTTTAAACATAGGATTAAGTATCCTAGTCCAACAACCTACATTAATAAAATACATGTATAACTAAATCAATAAAAGAGTTGATAACTAAAATGTATTAAGATCCATATAATAAAAACTAATGATAACAAACTAAATAAACAAAAAATATTACAAACTCAAAAAATTAATCATAAAACAAAACTTGAAAATCAACTAGGTATATCGATAACGGTAAGGAGGCACATTGTAAACAAACTAAAGGTACATTCATAATAATAATGAGATACATTTACAAAAATACATACCTGTGCCACTAGAAGTTTTGATATTCTCATCATCATAAAATGAAATCATCTGTAAATCACTATTTTCATTGTTCTCATCCATTAATAATTCTATCACTGTCGGAACACTTTCTTATCAAACACAAACACACATAAATCTAAAACTACCAATGTAAAAATAGAAAACAATAAACAAAGACTCAATATATATGAAAAAAAACTAGACAAAACACTTATATCAGTAGACATTCTAAGAAAAAAATCAAATAATAAAAACCAACTGCTAAAATTTTCATTACAAAAAAGATCTCAAAGCTTTCTATAAAAAAGAAAATAGCTAAGAAAAAAATGTTGAAAATGAAACTTTGAAACCAAAAAAAATTGCAACTCAAAGTTGAATTTCATAAGGAAACTCTCAACTCAAAAAATCGGAGCTCAATTTCTAAACTCAAAAAGAAACATTGAAAATCAAAAAATTGCAGCTCAAAAAAATAACTCATATATTCTCTTTCAAAAACCCAATCAAAATCATTATTTAGAAATAAAACCATATACGTGTGCCTAACAACCAAACTAAACAAAACACAAAAAAAACCATTGTATTGACACTTGGGCCTATAATGCATCCTGGATAAGGGTGCTGGATATAAATTGTGTTTAATATTAAAATCTCTGCAAGCCTAAACGCTATTAGATCACTACCAAGCCCATCCTCCTCCAAATCCAAATGGGCTTTCGTAAGATATCCTAACTAACTATTTTGGGGCCTATTTAAACAAAGAAATCTAAAGTGGATGTTTGTAATCTTCAGGCTTTTAACTGTGTCATCCATTTAGTAGCAGAATTTCTAAATTCCAACATATAATATATCAACCTACGCGACCTATTTGTGAGGAAACTGTGAACAAATTACCGGAATCTTATTGGCAAAATACGGAATCACAGACAAAAATAAGAGGGCCTAAATGCCTTACCTACTCCTCTTCCTCCTCGTGATGTCGTCTCTCTTAGGCAAGAATCTATAATAAATATTGGATTAGTAATTGGAGAAAAAAAAAAAAAGAGTTCAGCAGATAGGTCGAGAGAAATATCTGAAGCAATCTCAGCTCACCTTGGTGGAATTTAAAGAATCAACAATCTCTCCTTCTATGGATGTTAATTCCGTGGATGTTGACTTGGACAATGGCATTGGTGGCTCACCTAAAGCCACCTAGTAGCCATGATTTCCATATCATGGAACTGTCAAGAGTTAGGGCACTCTTGAGGAGCTTATGTCCAAGCTTCAGCCCTCAATTATTTTTTAATGGAAACCAAGCAGCAATCATTAGTGGTGGAAAAACTTTACTAAAAACTTAATTTTTATTGCGGGGAATATGTTGAACCTGCGAATTATGCCCAAGGAATGTCACTGTGGTGAATGGATGTGTTAACATTTAAGTTTTGAATAGGTCACGACACTTTATTCATTGTTTTGTATTGTAGGTTGATGGGTGGAAATCTTGGTTTTACACATTTGCATGTAGCCCTCCATATGGTGAATAGAGAACAATGATGTGGCAAGAGGTTTGTTGTCTTAATCTAACACCAGATCTATGGGTTTGGCTAGGAGATTTTAATATGGTGGCTACACAAGCAGAAAAGCAGGGAGGAAGAATGGTAAGTCATTCTCAGGTATGCATGTTCTTAGACTTCATAAATGCTTGTCATTTGATGGATTTGGGTTTCAAAGGTAATCCTTTTACGTGGGCGAATAAATAAGCCAGAGATGATTATATTGCCTAGAGATTAGATAGGGCAATGTCTAATGTTGAATGAAGGCAACTGTTTTTAAAAGAGCACGTACATCACGAAAAGCTAGTTGGCTCTGATCAGCAACCAATAATTATTATGATTAAACCCCACCACAAGGTGTCTTATAGGCCTTTTCGATTTAAGTTTAAATGGATTGAAGATGAGAGATGTTCTCCAGTGGTTGAGGTGGCATCAAACTAATAATTTGTAGGATTCATTATGAATCGGTTAGCACAAAAATTGGAAAAATACAAATATAATTTAAGAAATTGGAGTCTGAGCGTCCTCGACAATAGTAGGCAGAAGATTTAGGAGTTGGTAGAACAAATTAATGATCTTTATCAGGGGAATTACAACAAGATTAGTAAAGATAAAGAACAAGAATTCCTATATGAGCTAGATAAATAGTGGAGAATGAAAGAACAATATTGGTTCCAATTATCTCAATTATTGAATGTAGGGGATTGCAATACTTGATTTGTCCATGCCACAACCACTCAATAGGGCAATGAAGTCAATTATTTTCTTTAAAAGATGATAATGGCCATTGGATGGAAAGGGATGAGAATATAGTTACATTCATGCATAATTATTTTTGACGATTATACACTTTAAAAGCCACTCAAAACCAGGCACTGTGCTATCCTCTATTCCAATAGTGGTTATTACAGAAGTAAATGCTAGTCTTACAACCTCTGTTTCTGAAATGGAGGTCCAAAATGCAGTGTTTGGGTTCGGAAGATGCAAAGCACCGAGGCCAGATGGGGTCTTTAATTTGAAAAAATTGCAAACTGCCATTGAAGAAATTGCAAACTACCTCATATATAGAATCTTTTATTTGCGGCCAAAAGGAAAGACACCAGAAAACCCATCTAGCCCTGATGCTTTGAATCTTTACCAACCCAAACACTACCTTCTAGACCTCCATTATAGAAACAGGGTTGGAATATGGCCATTAAAATGGATATAAGTAAGGCCTATGACCCTATTGTTTGGTTCTTTTTAGAGCAAGTGCTACGGTGCATTGGATTCTAGGAAAAGTTTATAAATTTGATAATGCAATGTGTGACAACTGTCTCTTACTCTGTTTTTATTAATGGCTCTTTAACCCCTCTATTTAAACCATCAAGGGGATTAAGATAGGGAGATCCACTCTTCCCCTTATTTGTTTTTATTTATTTCTAATGGATTATCTTATATGTTAGAGCATGTTATTTCTACTCACACCATCCAAGGCTTTCACATAACTAAAAGATGCCCTTATATTTCTCATTTATTATTTACATATGATACGTTTTTATTTAGAAGAGCTACTATTCAAAAGGCTAGTAATTTCTTATTTATTTTACACCAGTTTGCACAAGCTTCAAGATAATTCATTAATGCAAGTAAATCTAGTGTTTTTTTTAGCAGGAACACCAATGAGGAAAAGAGCAATCAAATTTTATCCATTTTGAAGATAAAGGAAATGGGAGCTTCTAATCATTATTTAGGCCTACTATCTATCCAGGAAAGGTCCAAAAGAGCTACTCTTAGCTATTTACATGACAAGTAGTATAAAAAGCTCAAAGTTGGAAAGGCAAACTTCTTTCCCATGCAAGTAAGGAGGTATTAATTAAATCTGCGCTAACATCCATCCCATTTTATGCAATGGCCTATTTTAAACTTCCTAAATCTTTTTACAAATCTTTAAATAGTGTGGGGTAATGGCTCTCCAATAAGGCCTTAAGTTTTTACTAAATGGGAAATTATGACCAGATCTAAACATAAGGGTGGTGTGGACTTTATAGATCTTGAACTCTTTAATCTTGCAAAGCAAGGATAGAGGCTGGCTTCTGAACTCCATTGCAAATGGGAAACAATTATAAGGGCTATTTGCTTTCCTTTTAGTGACTTTTGGGAAGCAAAAAGAGATGCTTTAGACGTTCTTAGGGATAATAGAGTATGCTGGTAGTTAGGCATTTTATTCCAATATGAGTTAGATGGAACTTGTGTAGTGGGTGGGGAATTTACTTATGGGGAAGATACTTGGATTCCATCCCTTCCATAATTCAAAATGCAATCCTCTAAGCTAAGCTAACTACCTTTACTGAAAGTAGCAGATGTTATAACTAATGAGCAAGTATGGGATGTTTCCTTTTTGAACCAACACATAACTAAGAATGAAGTAAAGGCTATAAAGTCCGTTCCATTAAGTCCTTTGAATGCTAAAGATCAACTGATTTGGCATTTTGAAAAGAAGGGCAACTTCACTGTGAAAATCTGCTTCTCATCTTAATTGTAATGTTGTTGATTCAAGAATAGATACCTCTATTGCTTCCACTAGTACATCCATCCCTATAGTGGATAATGTTAATGTATGGAAGACAATTTTGCATCTTAATTTTTTGTATGGAGGGCCATCACAGATTCATTACCGACTCAGATAAAATTTTGTAATAGGAAAATTGTTCAATCCTCATTGTATAATATATGCTAAAAGACAGTTGAATCAGTAGTTCATATTCTTTTACAATGTGATCATGCACGATTGACTTGGTTTGCCTTTGAGGTGGGTTTCATCGTATCTCTCACTGTTACCTCATTCAAAACATAATAGGTATCTATGCTAATAAAGATCCCTCCGTATGACCAAGGTAAAATATCTAGTTAGATGGCTATGGTGTGCTAGTTGATTTAGAAAAGCAGAAACGCCATATATTTTGGAGGCATTCATCCTGACCCTATTAACACCATTTCACATGCTTCTAAGCTCCGCTCAGACCATATAAATGCTTTAAAGAACAAAAATTTTTCTCATTGTGTGCCTGCAATAAGGAGAAATACAAGGGGGTTGAGTGGTGATGTGTTAAAATGGAAGCCTCCTCCAAGGGTTTATCTAAAGTTTAACTCTAATGCACCATATTCTCCTTTTACAGGTATTATTGGATTAGCAGCTATTTGTAGGACCTCTTCAGGAAAGTTATTAGGTGGCATTGCGAGCCTCAAAAGTATGACATCTAGCTTAATAGGTGAGGTAGAAGCTCTCCGTTTAGCAGTTAAGTTACTTGTGGCGATGGGACCAACTCATTGCATTTTTGAAACTGATTCTCTTATGTTGGCAAAAGCAATTCAAACTGAGGGATAGCAAATCTACTACGAGATTGAAGCTATTGTTATAGTGATTCTTTAAATTTTGTCTTCTTTTCATTTTGTTACTATTTGTTACACTCCCTAATATAGTAATATGTATTCAGATTGGGTAGCTTCTGCTATTTTGAACAACAAATTACCTTTGTTTTAGGTGGTTTATCCTCTAACCAAACTGCATGAGTTGTTGTACTCTAATTATTATTTATGTGAATAATTTTTTCTTTCGTATGAATAAAAACAACTTGACCAGATTTAAATTCTTACATAAACCTAAGTACTTATTAAAATAATATATTCATATTATATTCTCACATCTCTTTTGTAATTTTTGCTTAAGTTATTATTGAAACTAAGAATGTCCCAGTGAATAACTAACATGCTACCAGTAGAGTTACGTGTAGATTTAGAAAGGATGATTAATACCTTCTGGAGGGGAACTAATGGTATAGAAGAGATAGGGAAAAGACGGATGAAATGAGAAAGGCTATATATCCATAAAACTATTGGGGTGGCTGGGAGTTTAATCTCGTTATGCTCGGTAAGCAAGGGTGGAGGTGTTTGAAGGAACCAAATTTCCTAGTTTTTCAACTTTTTAAATCCAAATATTTTCCCATTGTCAATTTCCTTTATGTGAAATTGGGAAACAATCCCAATTTTGTTTGGCGAAGCATTTAGGCAGCCCAGGATCTAGGCAAGGGTGCAAGTTACGGATTGGCATGGTGTTAGCATTTCAATTTGGCAAGACCCTTGGCTACCAGATGAAACGAATCCAAAGGTTTTAACGAATATGTGACCAAGTTTGAAAGAAGCTAGTGTGTCAAGTTTGATGGTTATTGATGGAAAGTGACGGGATGTCGATGTTCTAAGTGACTTATTTGATCTAAGAGACAAGGGACTAATTTTAAAGATCCCATTGTGTAATAAAAGAATTCATGATGAATGGATTTGGCAAAAAGAGTCTCAAAGGGAGTATATAGTAAAGAGCAACTATCGCATGTTGCAAGGTGAGATCCCAATTTGCAATTGGTAATGAATGTGTGAAGATTTAGAAGTTGATGGTGCCAGCCAAAGATAAAATTTCTTTTGGCGTGCTTGTAGTGGTTATTTGCACATTGTTGATATGTTACAAATTTGAAGTGTGTACGTTACAAATATTTGCCTTGTATGCTTGACCAAAAAGGAGTCAACTCTGTATGTTCTTACAAGTTATGTGGTAGCTTGCTATTGTTGGACCCAAGCCGCCATTAAAGTTATCTAGTCAGGGGCAAACTTGTTCTAAGAGTAGACAAGCTTGCAGTTTAGGTGCTTGTCATGGATGATTATGCAGTCCTTACTATGGTTTGTTGGAACTTATGGAATAATGGAAATGACATCATTTGGAGGTATAAGAAGAATTTTATTAGGCTTTGCATAGGAGATTTGGAGGTGATGGAAAAGAGGTTAATAAGAGTGAAATAATGGAATATAATGAAAAGTAATGAAATGTTAATTATCCTTACTTTGTTTGAGAGTTTTAAAGTATGAGAGGCAAATTCATTAAAAAAATATCAAAGTGATAATTATATCCAAGTTTCAAAATAATGCATTGGGTATTTAGTAAGTATCAAAATACTATTAAGGTTATATTTATCTTATAATATATTTTATCTTTAACACCCTTTTCCATTCCACGGTCTATCCCCTAAATTTGAGTTAAAGAAAAATGAGCTTAAGAGGTTAAAAGATGTAAAGAATTAACCTTCATTAACTTTACCCTCCCATTTTGTACTTCCAAACATATTCCATCCTTTAACCCTCTATTAACTCATTCTCGTGTAGGCTGTTAGACAGATCATGAATACAACTAGTAATTATCTCAGTCAATGGCAAGATGCCTAATCTTTTTTCTCTAACTAGAATTTGAGGACCTATCATCAATTCGAAGGGGATATAGCATGGACAAAGTCAGTGATAAGTTGGGCTAAAGCCAATGTTGATGCAATAGTGTTTACTCTTATGGGGGAAGTTTGGGTTTGGTTGTATTATAAGAGATGATAATGGTAATATGATAGCAGCTAGATCTCAACCCATGGACAGTTATTGTCCTCTAAAAGAAGCATAATGCTAGGTGTTAAGGAAGCACTGAGTTGGCTTAAGAACAAACAAGTAGATAATGTAGTAGTGGAAATGGATGCACAACAGATGGTGTTCAGGCTTAGAGACTCTTCTTTTAATTTAGAGTTTGAGACTATCATTAAGGATTGTAAGTAAAGTGCCAAGTCTTTTGCTAACATTCTATTTCATTTTGTTAGACGATCTGTGAACCGAATAGATCATGTATTAGCTAAAGCTTGTGATTCTTTGACAAATCCTATGGAGTGGAATTTAGTTCCTCCTTCTATCATAATTGATGTAATTTCTTTTGGTATTTCTTAATGAAAGTTTTCATGAGTTTCAAAAGAAAAAAAAACTATTATAGTTGCAATGTATTGCGCATCTTATATATTGTGAGTACCAGGGGGAAAATGTTTGGAGAACATGTAACCCCAAGGCATTAGACTCACTCATCTACTTTGAATGATATGTTTTGAATGATAACAAAACTATTATTTTGAAGGATAACAAAACTATAATAAAACCAAGAAAAGTTCTAATGTTTGCACTTAGTGTTTTTGGATGATTTGAACAAACCTAGCAAACATCAAAATGGGAGATTATTATGAATGTTAGGGGGAGAATATTTGGAGAACATATGACCTCAAGACCTAATGAATGTTAAACAATAGAACAAGTTCAATGGGCATTGGACATCTCTCAAAGGTCGTTGGACTATTCAACGGGTATTGAAGGATGAATAATGGACATTGATTGGATGATGCTCTTTTGCTAAAGTCTTATGGACCTCGCAATTGGTGTTATCCCTTTACAATATGTGTTAGAGAAGTGCTCTAGTTTGAGTTGTGTTGGATATAGCCATGGGCATTGAAGTTTCACAACGAGCATTGATCTGGCCTAGCAACAGACGTTGCATATTAGCAACAAGCATAAGAAAGGTGTCCAAGCTTGAGCTAAAGCTTTTGAAACCCAAAATAGGCATTGGCCCTTCTTAACAAACATTGAAGGAGTTTTCAACAGGTATTGTGAATCACTCAATGGGTGTGGAAAGCAACTGTGCAAAGATTGAAAAACAGAACATGAAGTTCAAACTTTCTAAAAAAGAACAACGAGCAGTGTTCTTTCCCCAATAGGCATTGTAGTCAAAGCCAAAGACATTAAATGATGAAAAACGGGCATTGGAAGTATCCATTACTAGATCAACAAAGCTTAATGAAAAACAATAAGAGTTGTCATCTCTAACAGCTAGTTTTGCAGAAAAGCTGTTAGACTGAACATCAATTATTCCAATGACTAGTTTTAGAGCTTGGCTATATAATGAGCATTTTTTAAATTTAGAAAGGTTAGAGAAAAGTTTAGAAAACATTGTGAACAAGTGTGAACATCTTTGTAAATCTTTATAACTCTTTATGTAAACCTTTTATGGTGTTTCTTTGTATTTGGGTGGAGTAAGGTTTGTTTTTATTACTCTTTTTTAGAGTAGCTTTTCTTGTGCACTAATTGTATATTTGCTACTCAATTGAAAGGTATAGATATTTCTTGGATCTTTCCTTACAAGTGATTGTAAGGGTTGGTATTGTGCCTAGAAAAATACCAAAGGGTAGGTTCATCTTGAGCCTATAAAAGGAAAGGTTATTCTTGAGCTTATAAAAGGAAAGGTTCTTCCTTAGCCTAGAAAAGGGAAGGGTTTTTTTAAGCCTTGAAAAAGAAATAGAAAGGCCTAAATGAAAACTTGGGGAGTGGAGTAGGCACATTACCGAACGATTATCAAAATCTCTATATTTGATTTGTGTTTTTACTTCTGTTGTGTTTGTGTTTGTTTTTATTTACAACCCAATTCACCCCCCTCTTGGGTTGCTTTATTCCTCACTTGGTCCAATAATATATAATAATTGAATTTGGGACTTTTTTAATTTTTATAAAACATACTTTTACTTTGAAATATAACTTGTATTCTTGAGATAAAGCTATAATAGTTTTAGAGCTCTAATATGGTTTACATATGTATACTTCATAAATCTGGAAAAGTTAAAAAAAAATCTTATACATGCCAATTTAAAGCCTAATGACCTAAAAAAACTCCAATCTTTAATTTGATTTTCAATTGCACTTAGAACTTTTAATTTCATCAATTCTACCCTAATTTGAAGATATAGAATCAATTGTACTCTAATTTAAAATTGAATTTGGGGAAAATGTTTTTTAAACTGACCTAACAAAACATCAACTAGAGCTTAATTTAAAAAAATTAACTAACTATGTTTAGCTTAACTCTCTCTCTTTCTCAATTTTGTTTTTTGCGAAAAGATAACTAAACCCCAAAAACCAACTTCCAAATTCACAATGAGTGGAATCACAAACATCACAAGTAGGAATTGAGATGAAGCAAAACCACCAAATTAATCTTCGAAATCGATACAACCTACAACTTAATCATATTGCTTCTATCGAATATGAGGTTTGATTGATTGAAAAACAAAATCAACAAAGATGAAAAACAAAACTCATCCCAATCAAAGATGAAAAACAAAATCAAAAACAATTTCAAATTCATCTACAACCCTTCTCTTCATTGACTTCACCTCTAAACAAAACTAGCAACTCAACACCAAACCCATCTCAATCAAACTAAAACCCAAATCGAAGTTACCTTCAAACAAAATCAATAACTAAACATCAAACCCATCATAATCAAAGTCATATGCAACCCTTCTACTTCTTCAACAATGATGGGAGGTAGGATTAATTGATGTAGCAAGTGGATCAAAGAGGGGATTTGGCTGGTAATTGGTGAAAACCAAAACAATTGAAGTCAAAATAGCCTCCTTTCTATTATGCATATATTAACATAAATCAGTTCCTCCTTTTTTGGCAATCAGTGTTGGGGCTTAATAAGAAGGAGTGGCTAAAATTACAAGTGCCCAATAAATGAAAACAAAAAGGGAAGGATCCTTTCGAAGGGGAAGTAGGGATGAGAGGGTAGCTTAGGGTCGATCTTGGGTTAGAAAGGGGAAGGAGAGATAAGAATGGCTCGGGTCAGTCTTAGGTGTCGATTGTCGGTGGGATAGGAGTATCATCGACGAATGCTGATGGAGATGTGATTTTAATGGTTGAGAGAGATTCATGTGTTTTCAATTTAACCTAATTATTTAATTTACAGCATAATTAAATCTGAAGTGAAATGTTTAGTGGGTCCTAGCCGATGTGCTTAAATTTTACTTATATGTATGCCAAGTCAGTTTCAAAAGCACTTTCCGCAAATTCAGTTTTGACTTAGGGTACAATTGACACTATATCTTTAAATTAGGGTAAAATTGATGAAATTAAAAGTTTCGGATGCAATTAAAAATAGGATTAAAGGTTGGAGTTTTCTAAGTCATTAGGCCTTTTTTTAATGTATAAACTCTTTAACATATCAAATTAATAAAATTGTTTACATATTTGAGACTTGGTTATGTTGATTGTGTATATTTTTTGAACCCTTATTTCTCTTTTTCTCTTTGCAACTTGGATTTTTTTTTAAGAAAATCTTTAACATATTAAAATTATAAAACCTACAAATATATAATTAGTAAATCATAAATATATTTAAGAACCTTTTGAAAGTTTAATTCAAGCAGTCTCATTACTAATCATATAGGAGATGTGCTAGAGCATGTGATAGTGCTACCTTGTTACCTATTCAATTAATGTACATAAGACCATGAGTGAACATCTAACCATATTCTAGTTATGTTTCTTTGGCTAAAGGGCCAAATAAGTCCCTCAACTTGTAACGAAATGACAAATGAGGATCAAATAACAAATGAGGATCAAATAACAAAGGAGGACAAAATGAACTTTTTAGTCAAAATTACTCTTGATCATGTACTATTTCGTCAAAATTACCTCTGATCTTACATTATTTCATCATAAAAGTCCAAGAGGGTACTAGATTAGGAATGACAAATAGGAGGGGTAGGAGCTATTCCCCATCTTCTATCTTACCCGCCTAATCAATAGAATTTTTCTTATGTACCAACAGGGACTTCTCGCCCATGAAAATTCTCAGCAAGATAAATATTTTTATTTTTTTCTATTATTTTTAAATTATTTTTTAAAATATAATTTTTAAAACTATAAAATAAAAATCATATAAAAATATATAATATATATAATATAAAATATAAATCTAATAAATATAAAAACTTATAAAACTATATCTAACTTTTTTAAGTCCCATGAGAATCCATTGTTGGGATTTGTACAAAAAACGCAACAAAAAAAACAAAAAATTTTTCTACATAGAATCTCACCAAGGATCCATGTGATTGGATTAAATCAAAAGGAAATTATGCAAATCATACCAATTCGTGTGAAAGATGATCGATATATTGGAAGGTAAATAGGGGGTTTTACACTAGTAACCGAACTTGAGCTTGGACTGTAGATTGTCAGATTCAGACACTACCAAATTGATGAACGTCTTTTACAGATATCCACACGAATAGACTCTCTCCAAAATGGAAATGTCCTAGCACCAAGGTTTTTTCTCTCTCTAAAAATGTTTTCTAAAAACATTAATGCTATGTGTCTTTGAAAACCCTAAAAACGTGTGTATATATCTTAACTACTAAGATATATACACTAATTGTATATTTTCTAGGTATAAATAACTAAATATTCCATTTGTTTTAACCTTTAAAATGATAAAGATATCTAACAAGATAATATCTCTAATTATCTTAATATATATTTAGAGAGAGTAGAAAATACTATTTTGGGCCTATTCTAAATGTGTGACCCTGTAAGCTTATATACTGTTAGTAGTAGCCCAAAAGCTCTTTATAGTCCATAAGTTATAAGTGGCCTCTAGCAAGACATTATGACAACCCAAATTATGTGAAAGTTAATAATTTGGCTTAACCTATTTTACAAATAGTATTATAATCATTTTGTCACATTATATCTCAATTGAACGTGAGACATGAATCATGTCATCCTTATAGTTCGATTTTTTCTCAATCTCTAAGTAGACTGATGTTAAATGACATTGACAACCTTTATCAATTCATTACTATATCGTCATGCAATCTCTTTTGTCTAACTTATCAAGGGGCTCAAAGATATATTTCTAAAAAACATATGAGGGAGAAATTTCTTCTCAATCACTCATATTCTTGTATATAATTTACTTCATGTTCAATATCAGTCTACATAATTATCCTATTAAAGATAATGTTGGACTATATCAAAACAAGAAGTTCATCATATTCATGTTAGAGAATTAAATTAATACTATTGCAAGAGAATCACTCAAGATTGTTTATCCATGTAGTATTCTCATAATGGGTCAATCCAATACAATATTTTTTAAACATGTTTTTATATCTTTGACTTAGTATCACATATCCATCACTAGTAAAATATAGTCATGAATCAAATACATACTAGTTTTCATTCATTATTATCGCAATAATAATGACCAACTAAGGACAAGTTGGAATAAAATTCTTTACACATAAAAGTTTTACTATCAAGCTATATGCTTGATGACATTAGGTAGATTTGACTATTCATGAAATTTATCATTTAAATAAAAGACACATGCAATAAAATGCAATCATGGCATTATTAAGAAAATATCCATTACAAGCATTGGCCTAAGGCACATAACTAACATCCACTTTGGGGGTCCTCGTGGCGACCTGTGAGGTAAGGTTGTAATCCTATTCTCGTCCCATGAAGGAGAAAGACCAAAGATTCCTCATCATGTCTTAGAAAGGGCTTCAAGATCACTAAGAAATAAATTAAGGACAAATAGTAATCTTTTAGAGAAAGGATTATCGTGTCATTCAAAATACTTGTATTTTCCTTTCGATCATCATAAATTCATGCAATTTCAAAAACATTTATGATAACTCTAGCAATATTAATCAAGAAGAATTGATAAAATTCTTCCCATTAGGAGGGTGAGATAAGGGATGAGGGATAGCTCCCGCCTCACCCACTTGTTATTCCTAATTTAGTGCCCTTTTCAATCAATATTTTCAATTTTTATGATAAAATAATACAAGATTAGAGGTAATTTTTATAAAATAGTATAAGATCGAAGGGATTAATGAAAAAATTTATTTTGTCCTCATTTGTCACTCTATTACAAGTTAAAGGATTTATTTGGTCCTTTAGCCATTTTTCTTTTAATATCCAATCAATTTTGCTTATAAACATAACTCAATTCTTATGTACGAGGGAAAAAATAAACTATGTATTGATGCTAGGCACCAAGAAGGGGGGTTGAATTGGTGTATAAAAATTAAAACAAGAAAGTAAGAAAGAAAATAAGTAGAAGAGAGACACAAGATTTACAGTGGTTCGGGTATAATCGACCTTATATCCACTCCCCAATTCTCTGCAATTTAGTGTTCCACTATCTTCCAATAGTATTTCTAAGCTCACACCTAACTTTTACACTTGTGTTTTCAAGGCTCACACAACAACCTTTACACTTGTGTTTTTAAGGCTCACACAACAACCTCTCTTTAGTGTTTTTATAGGCTTGTACTACAACCTTTACAAAATGGTGTTTATGCTCACACCAAACAATCACTTAAAGAATATAAAAGATTGAGTAGCAAAATTGTAAGAGTTTGGGTTACAAATTAATGAACTTTCTTGTATTTACATTTGTTTGGTAACGTATTTATAGCCTCTACCCACCAAAGAGATGTTGTTATAAAACTAGTAGCAAATCTCCAAAGTATACTAGATAGATTTTGCATTAAATGCTTGTTAGGCTTCATTTGCGGTCGCTACTACTCTTTCCCGATCGCAAATTTTCAATTTTCCATACGGGAGCCAAAAATTGCTGCGGAAATCCCCGTTTGTGTCTAACGGCTAGTTTATGTGTCATCTTCTCATTGGTTCACCAGAAAAATATAGTCGTTGTCTTTCACCTGCTCACAAAAGTAGTGGTCACGATTTTTCTTGTACAAGACGCGACTTAGGACGTAAATTCGTCTGTCAAAAATGTTTATCTTCTTCTTTATGATTCGCAATCGCTATCCACAAGTTGTCATCGCGATTTTTGTCTTCCAACGGTCACCTGGGACACTTGTCATATTGTGGTTGTGGACTTGATTCCCTCTTGAGTTACTTTCAAATTCGTGGTCGCGACTGAGATGTGACACACACCGCAAATTCATCTGTGACTTGGCACTCCCATCTTTAGATGGGTCACGACAGAGAAGTGGCCAGCGAATTTGCCTGTCCAATTTGTCAACCTGCCTTAATCTAAGTCGCAGTCACGATGTATGAAGTTGCGGTCACAAATTAGAGATTATGGACTCCATCCAACTTTCAATTTAGAGACTAACTAAACAACTGCAAAACAACACTTAATTGAAACATTAGAATTGATCAATCTCCTTTATCAAGATCAAAAGAGGTTCAAGACTTAGGATTAACCATCCTAGTTAATCCTAAGTAATGGACAAATTTTCCTCAGGAATACGCGCCTTAACGGTCAAAAATTTAAAAATCGACCAAAATTCGTAGTGGAGCTGAAATTTCGTGAATTCGAATTGATGTTTAGTAGTCGGGTGATTTTGACTTGTAATTTGAAACCGTGAAGGAAGGATAGCGACCGCAAATTATGAGTCAACAAGGGAAAAAAGGTTGAATTTTGAAAAAATTGTGATCCACTTTACTATATCAAACACAAATATCACAAATCAACAAATACCAATACACATAGCAATAACACACATAAGATCAAAAATTTTCACTTTAGGGAGCTTCCATCAAGCATTCCCAATTCTCTCATAATGAAGCTCATTCTTTCTTCATTTAGAGCTTTAGTGAAAATGTCTGCAAGTTGGTAATTTATGTCAATAAATTCTAACACAACATCATCCTTTTGCACATGATCTCTAAGAAATGATGTCTAATATCTATGTGTTTGCTCCTAGAGTGTTTGATGAAATTCTTAGAGAGATTAATAGCACTTGTGTTATCACATTTAATAGGAATGTGATCAAGCACTTTGCCAAAATCCTTTAATTGTTGTTTCATCCAAATGACTTGGGTACAACAACAACCCGAAGCAACATACTCGGCTTCCGCGGTGGATAAGGCAACCAACACTTACTTTTTACTAAACCAAGAACTAGGCATTCACCTATAAATAGGCAAGTCCCGGAAGTGCTTTTTCTATCTAATAAGCTACCTGCATAATCCGCATCCGAATATCCTACATAATATAAAACAATGACACTTGACAAAATTTTATATATAATTATTTAACAAATAGTAAGTAATTATATAAAATTAATTCTGAATAATATATATTGATTTTTTTCCTTTTTTTTACTTGATAACAGTATAAACTGCCACCTCTCGGATAGCAGGAAATTTTCTAGTGCTCGGTATGTAGGAAAAACCTGTCCTTGAACAACACATTGCCGAGCACAATCACTCGATAGTTCGTGAACAGGTTAGTCGATTTAGGCATGACGAATTATATTATAGAACTAGGTTACGTAGTATCATGGTTTGCATGTCTACCGCATGTATAAATATATCGATCATTTTAGAATTAATTAATAAATAAATTTGAATGATAATATTTTAAATTTAAATAATAAATATTATTTTGTTTTTATGAGTTTTTTTTATGCGATATTAATGATGCTAACATGCATTCTTGCTATTTTTTATATCTTCGATTTTGAAAAAGACTGGTATAAAGCCTGATTTGAGTTCTATTAAACCATATACATTAAAAAGCTTCATTTTTATCGATTAGTATCAAAATATTTATTATTTATTCATGAATTAATTTATCTATCTATTAAAAATATATAACCTTCTTTCATAAAACTTGATGTTCAGTGTTTTGTACTTAGATGTTCATTATTTATAAACATAATATTTATTATCTTTAATTTTATGTATATTATCATGTAATATTCTATATGAATTAATGTGTTCATTAAAAACATATCATCTTCTTGTTATTAGGTTTTTTGTTCATTTATGAGTATTTGAATGTTCATTATCTATTTGCACAATATTCATTTTTTATAGTTTCATGTTTATTAATTTTTACATAAATGTGCATTAACCATAATATTTTTATTTATCATATTTAATTCATGAACATAATGTTCATCAATCAGATATATAATGTGTAATTGTATCAATAATATTTATCATATTTACATTTGATATTCATTATATGATATACATAATGCCAATAGTAATTACATCATTAATATTAAATAATTAATTATAGTAAAAAATAAAACAGTATTCATTACTTAAATTTAAAATATTTATCATTGAAAATTATTCATTATTTGATTATAAAATTTATTAATTAATTTTAAAATATTAATTATTTAAATTTATTCATTAATTAATTTTAAAATATTCATTATATTTGCCCATATAGTAAGGTATGCAAATCACGTTACCACATGGTACTACACGGTACAAGATTTATGATATAAGATCCCTTTTATTTGTGACCTTCAACTTCTCTCTTCCGAGGTCCACGGATAGGCTTGCGAGTGTTTCAGTTTGGGCCAAGCATGTTGGATTTCTAAGCTCTACAAATAATTGGCTTCTACAAACTATACAATTAGCAAGTTGGTTTTTTTTAAAAAAAAAAAAAAAGAAAAATATCATATACAATGGATAGAGGAAAATTTTTTACCCAAAAAAAAATCTATTCAAAAGAAAGTTTAATTATAATTTCAATTTTGGTGCAAGATTTACTAATTTTTTATTAATTTCAATAAAAAATTGATTAATTAATTAAAATTCGCGGAAATTTAATCCCAAAAGAAAATGAAACTGAATCATAAAGAAAAGCATTGATTGGTTATTTACGAATTTAATTATAGTTCAATTCTAAATCTTGCAATCCTCACTTAAGTTACACAGAACGAAAATACAATCAAACTTTGCATGGAACCAAAGTTTCCTTTATTGTCTATTCATAAATAAAAATATCATGGAAATTATTTTTAGTTAATTAACAATCCAAGTTAATGGTAAGTATTGGAACAAAGATGTTGGGTCTATTGTGATAAAAATATATAGTAAGTTTAATATAAAAAATACTTTATAAATAAAAATTTCACACAAGTAAATAATTGATTTTCCATAACACGTGAAATAATTATTTTACATATAGTAAAGAGTAGCAAAGAGTGAAAAAGCAAAATGTTAAAGAAAGTAAGCTTTACTTCAATTCAAAGATGAATGTGCTTTTTGGCAGCTTCGATCGATATCCTTTGAATTAGAAGAAATTAAAAAAAATTAGGTGAATAAAATATAGATCATAGGATTAAATAAAAAGATGAAAATTAGTTCAAATTAGAGATTTATAATTTAGGAATAGAAAGTGAGAAATTTGAGAATTGAAGTATAGGGGGACTAATTATAGAACTTATTTGGTAAAAAAAAATTTCGGATTTCAAAAAGGAAATTAAAAATTTGATTGTTTATGGGGAACAAAAAAAAAAAAAAAAAGGGGGGGTTTCAATAAGGAAATAAAAGAGTTTAAAAAAATGTAGTATTTGATTTTTATGCAAAAGAAAACAAAATTTTGAGTTTCCAAAAAGGAAATAAAAGAGTAAAGAAAAGAAGTACTTTAGTTTTCATGGTGAAGAAAACCCAAAAGAACAAAAGAGATTTCAAAGAAAGAAATAAAAGAGAAAAAATAAAATAAAATAAAGGAAAAGTGAGGAGATTGGTCTTCAATCTTAGGAATTTTTTAGAATACAGTGCTTGAGGAGGGATTTGAACCAAAGTCTCTCTACCCAAAACTAGCAGTCTGTAATGTCAATAGCCTCCTTTCAAATAAATAAATAAATATATATATATATATATATATATATATATATATATATATATATATATATAAAACTTCATGAAATTGGCTGGCTTGGCAATTCATGAATTGTGATTGACAGTGGAATTGTAATTTTAAAAAATTCCACGTGGGGACACCAAACATTATTTATTACTCTTTCTATTTTAAAATAGATTTCGTTTTAGCGAAAAAATTTTATTTCATAAAACTTGACATTTTACCATTATTAATAAATATTAATTAATTTTTTTCAATTATATCACTTCTCTTTTTCATAATAATTGTTTCTTTAAAGTGCACAATAATTTCCAAAAACAATTAATTGAGGATAATATAGTCTTTTTTATATGTAATAACATCTATTAAATACAATCGTTAATATATATGTAAAAACTTTAAAGGACATCTATTATGAAATAGAGGAAGTAAATGATAATAGAGTGCATATTTATTATTTTGAATTTAAATTTATTGAAAATGTATGAGAAAATTCTCATATAGTCAGAAATAATTTTTTTTAGTACTGTACTCATGAAAAGAATATATTGGGACAAATCAAGAACCTCAAAAATAACAATTATTAGAAGTAAGCAGCTTGACAAAACCCATTGTATGAAACAAGAAGCCTTGTTTGGTTACATGCCGAGGATCTCCGTTTCTGTTATCTTTATAATCCCAAAAGGCTTCTTCATTCAGTGATTAATACAAAAGACATTTTTCTAACAGACAAAGGCACAAGGAAGAGAGATGTGAATGCACGACTATGGGTTTTTTTTTTTTTTTTTTGTTTCCCTGGACCTGCATTGCAATGCGCTTAAAGGCAGCAGACTTTATTGGGATCTCTAAAATGATCCCTTAATTAAAGGTTCAAAAGAGATTTTTAAGTAATACTTCACAATTGGAAGTAAAGTAATATTCATCACATGGGTAAGCACCACATGCTGCACAATCAAATGGCTTTATTATCCAAATTGCTTATTTTAATTATCTTAGGATGTCATTAACTTGGCTATTCCCAATGTGTCTAGCAGGCATGAATATCTACTAATATGTTATACTTTTTTTCAACTTAAAATGATCACTGTATTATAAATTTTTTTTATTATGTTTTTTATTTATTACAATTATTGGTCATATCTTGTTCGGTGCGATCCAGGACAACTAGATCCTAATTTAGATAAATTTTGGATTGAATATTTTTGAAATTTGAAGTTATGAATGGATAAGGTCAAATTATTGAGTTAAAATACAGAAAATTTTAAATAATTTTTTTAAAAATTTTAAATTAGATCAAATTATATCAAACATAATTTTGATTTTTTAGATAAAATTATAACATTTTAATTTTTAAATAAAATTTAAATATTTTAATAATTCAAATCAAGTTAATTTATATTAAATAGGATCATGTACATTCAAATTAATTTATAAATAGAATTAGAGTTGAATAAAATTTGATTAAAGAAATTTTAAGTTATTTTAAATTCAAATCATTTCAATTTTTTTGAATTGAATAAGATTTAAATAATTGTTCAAATAAATTTAGAAATTATTTGATAACTATATTAAAAACTAAAAATTAGAATATTCAGCATTTATTTTTAAAAAATTGTTTGAGAACAATTTTTTTTTAAGTTCTTAATATTTTAAATGTTTGATAATATTTTTTTATAAAACATTTAATTTTAAAAAATCACTTAATCTGATAAATATAAAAGTTTTACTTAATAGATTAAGGCTTCGTTTGTTTTGCGGAAAATATTTTTCAATAAAATATTTTATGTATTTTTCTTTGTTTGATGTATCCAGGAAAATTGGTCAACGAAAAATATTTTTCTGGTCAAAGAGGAAAGTAAATCATTTTTTCATATTTTAACAAACTCGTCTAAATAAAAAATAAATCACATAAATACATGTATTTATTATCATTGGTCATCCTTAACTACCGATATCCATCATCAATTATCATCAATTGACCTGATCGTCGGTGATAAATGAGATTCACAAAAAAAATTCATTTTTAATGTATTTTTTATCATATTAAATAATAAATAGCATAAATATACATTTTTGTTATAATATTATAAATCAAAAGAAAATTAAAATTTTTATAATGTATTCCAAACGGCAAAAAATATATTACTTAGAAAATATTTTCCTCAGACAAGTTATTTTTCATAAAATAAATGGAGCTTAAATAATAGAAAAAATTCATCATTTTGATATATTTCATTAATATATCTCTGAGTACAATTATCATAATTTATTATCACAACTTTTTCTATTGATAAGAATATAATTACGTTTCAAATATTTAAAAATTAAATTATATGATAAATTATTTTATAAGGTATAGTTATCTTATCTTAAAATTATCTCTTAGATTTGATTTTTTTTTCTTTTGAAAATTTGATATATATTTAATTATTATTAATTATTAAAATTTTTAATATAAAATTATTCAATACTTAATTTTCAATTTGATCAAATGCCATCTTTGATGAAATTATCTAATAAAAAGCTGTCTGTTCTAGAATCTATTGTCAAGATTCATCTTATTTAGAAAGTGGTTTTGCACTACTTTGGACAGAAACTTCCTCAGTTGTTAACATTATCTCAAAAATTTCTGTCCCATTCTCATGGTCCAGCTACCCCCTAATTGTTTTTTCAATTTCTAAGCCTAGCCAATATAGCCACTGTGGCTGGTGGTGTGCAAACAAAGCCCCACCTCTCATCAAGCCCCAGTCCCTTTTGAGTCCTTTAAAAAAAATTAAAAAAAAATATTTTCATTAATAAAAAGTCATACAAATTTATAAACAAAATAAAAAAAAAAAATCCAATCCCTTAAGCCCTTGATAATCATTTAAACAGGAACTTGGACACCCTTACGTGGTTATGAGTTTGTTAAGTGATTATAGATGTGTTTTCCCTATTTTATTTCAACCCTTAATTTATTATTATGTTCTGAAATTTTAATTTTAATCCAAGATTTGAAAAATAATTTCTAAATCAATCTTAACATGAGAGCTTGTTTAAAAATATTTCCCATTTCATAATCAAATTCTTCTTTAATATGAAATTTCTCGTGAAATTTATTATTCAAATGATAATTCTTTTTATCATAAACTTATGGCAATTAATATGAAAGTGAATAATTTTAATAGATTTAGTTTCTATTTATAATTAATCAAATATCCATATATTGTATAGAATGAGAAAAAATCCTTAAATATCAAGTAAAACAATTGATTTGATTCTTAAAACAAAAAACTGATTAATTTCAGTGTATATTAGTTCATTCTTTTTTTAATTGAAAACAAAAAGAATAATGATTTTGTCAATTTTGATTTTCTAGATAAAGTATTGATTTTCTTTAGGTTTTCAATTTTCTCATAAAAAACGTAACCTTTATAAAATTTAAATGTAAAAAATAAAACTTAATGAGTAATTTTTTTTAGTGTGTCATAGTCAAATAATATTTTTATTTTATTTTATTTTTGAAAATTTGAGGTGGTGCATTGACCCCACTAAAATGCTAAGCAACTCTGCCGTGGTAGCTACAGTTTAAAAAAAAAAAAAAAAAGGACAAATGTTATATACATTTTTATTATAATTTTGAATGGCAAAGTGTTGGATTCTGAAACGCTGCTCTATTCGCTGCTTGTAGTACCAAACATCTCAAACAACTGGTTGACAGCTAGTCGGATTTCAATCCACCAGAAAAAATAAATTTCGAACCCCATTCAATAAGAAAGAGATATGAAAAGATTGAATTTGAAATTTTTTAAAAATTTTAAGTTAAAATTTATTCAACTTTTTCTATCCAAATTTAATCTAATTTAAGTTACTAAAAATATTTAAAATTTATTTAAATATTAATATAATATTTTTATTTAATATAATGATAAATAATTCAATCAAATCAAATCAAATTTAAAGTTTGAAAAATAATTTAAATTTTGACCATTGGTCACCTTTTAACAGTGATTGATCATAGAATGGATAGATGAAGAAAATCTTACGAATGTTATATTTAAAGACTAGAGTTTAAGATATTTTACAAGAGATGCGATAAATTAAGCATTCATATGTCACCTATCTATAATTTATAGTTGTCATTTTGTAATTGGTTTGTTAGACAATGCACATATAATCTTTGTAATTTTCCTTTTTATTGTTTAGAAAAACAAAATAATTTCTCAAGATTGGATCAAATCCCACCTCAAACAATTTGGAAAAAGTCAGAAAAATTACTAAGTAGATATCTTATTGATGTGACATGGACCCCTACTTTGACTAAATATGCTTAAATGAAACATTAGAATGTGTTGTTAAGGTAGCAGTTTTGATTTGATTCAAAAAGTTAGATTTGAATTTATTTGAAAAAGTGATTTAAATTTAATTCAATTCAAAAAATTTTTGACTAATTTTAATGTAAAATGTTTCAAAATGTTTTTAATAAACTCAATATATGGATCAATTCAAATTTTACCAACATTGATACAATCCACAAATTAATAATAATAACTTAATTCAAATTATTAAAATATTTAAAATTAAAATAATATTTTTTATTTTAAAAAATCAAAATTGTAAATAATTTGTTCTATCTAAAATTTAAAATAATTTAAACTTTATTTTATACTCATTAACATGATCTAAAGTCATCCATCCGAACACCTTTGTTAAGGACAAAAATACAGATGGCACAGTATTCCAAGCCGTCCATGTAGACAATTTAGATGGCCATGATGAATGTGACCGGTGAGATCACCGGTCGACGGGTGACGTCAAGAGGCGGCAGATGCTTAGTCAAGTGTCTGGTATGCATATCAGCGGCATTGTCACGGCACAGGCAATATTAAGAAGGATTAAACATACCACCTACGGTTACTTGCAGACTCTTCATTTTAATTAATTTAATAAAGAGCAATCGTCAGCGTGGAAAGAGGCGCAATTGGCATTTTTAATGAGTCATGATATAATGAATAATAATATATTCCTAATATTATATGGCTAGTGATTAATGACTAAAATAATGGGCTGGTTCACATGGTAGGATGCTTAGATGATTCTTTGAGGGAAGACAAAACCGTGTATAGTAATGGTCAGAGAATCCCAGTTCAATTTGTTCTCTTGTGGAGCAGTTTCAATTTGTTCTCTCGTGGAGCAGTTTGGGTTTCATGCAGGAGCCTGGGGCTTCGTTGTATAGAGCCAATCAATGATGATTCATAAGTTACGGCTAGAGTTTTGGATAGGACCACCAAACAAAATCCCAGTGGCAGTGATCATTTTATTATTATTATTATTATTATTATTATTATTATTATCATTTGACATGCCATATAGTCTATAATATAAGCATGATTAATGGAAGCTGGGAAAAGACAAAAGGATAATAAGAGGAGTAGTAGAGGACCGCCCATCAAGACACTAACTGCTTGGAAATTTTATATTCTCAAGTTATTTGCTTCTTGTTGCCAGTTCAATCGGAAGAAATCAATTTTTATATACTGTAGGTCAGTTCTTACTTAGCCCCCATATTCATGTGGGGAATGTCACTCAATTTAAAATTTTTATATAAAAAAGAGATTAAATTATGCAAATCTTTTTTTAAGTATTAAATAGGGACGGTAAATAAGTTGAATTGGATCAATTTTGGATTGAATTTTAAATTAATTTTTTAGATGAGTCTAAATCTTGTCATTTCAAATTGCAGATAAGTCAAATTGAAGATAATTTTTTAAATTGTAAATTAATTTAAATTAAGTTGAATTTAATCGAGTTTGATAAAAATAAATTTTTGAATCATTTTGAATTTAAATTAAATTATCATTCTAATGATAAACAACCTTTATCATTCATTCATTTTTTTTTTTTTTCATTTTAAAATAATAAACACTTCCTTCATCCTTCTAGTTTTCAATAATTTTTTTTTAAAAAAAAAAAAATGGGACCTGTAGGGCAATGAGGTGCAGCGAGTTAGCCCTTGCCCATTCTTGCCCCGCCTTAATTGCCTAATACGTGGAGGGTGGAACATAGCACTTTTTATTATTTTTTAAATTGTTAGTAATCATCATTTTAATACGTTATCATTAAACATTTTATATATAGTTTATCAATAATATTTGTATTTTAACTGCTACATTTTACATATGATATGACATTTAGTTTACTTCTATTTATTATAAATTGGAGCTAAGCAGATGTAATAGTTTTTTTCCTCAATTTGAAAATTTATTCGGAAAAATTATTTGAATTCCATTCAATTTAGAAGAAAATTCAAATCATTTAAATCTAAAATAATTTTAAAATTTTTAGTTAAATTTGACTCAATCCCAACCTAACCTACATGTCAACTCAAATTGATCTGTTTCGTTGGCAAATTAGAATGATCCAATTTAAATTATTAGAAATATTCAAATTTATTTTAAAAAGTTAAAAATTATGAGTGACTCAATAAAATCCAATAACAATATGAAATTTTTTTGTACAATGACTCAATAATATGTTTTGACCTATCTATAATTTGAGGTGATCTGATCCAAACCTATCGAAAAAATATAATCTAAAATTAATTTAATCTAAACTCACTTGGGCTAACTCATTACATTATCACTACCTCCAAGGCTAAGCAACATTTACAAAGTAAAATCTCCTTTGTGATTTTACTCTAACAAGATTTGAACTTTTTTTTTAAGACGAAAAGACATTTTATTAAATATGGCTAAGTGCAGACTTTACATCCTTCAATACGAAACGTGATAAAAAAAAATCCGCCAGGTAACTTGCCTTAAGAATCCTTCATGTGATTTATTACTTTGCCTAAGAAAACTAGAAGTCAAGCTGTTGATCGAAGATTAGAACCCTAGGAATTCGCTAGGCAACCTACCCTAGGAATCCTTTATATGTTTTATTACTTTGCCTAAGAAAATTAAAAGTCAAGTTGATGATCAAAGATTAGAACCCTAAGGAAATTAAGTCCTTAAAACTTCAATCTTAAAGAAGCTACAAAAATTGATCACTCTTTTTGATAAGTCTAGATTCAAGCATACAAGAAAGAAAAACAAAAACTTGCCCACAAT